>OX388325.1:2185168-2474101 GCA_947579605.1 Athripsodes cinereus | reverse complement strand
TGGAAAGCATGCTGTGTCCATGCTGAAGGGGCGCCACCTTCGCCCCTTCACGTCTCAAAACTCGCCATGCCGTACTTTGAGCCCGAGTGCACTATTCTACACCACGAATATATATAAAATAATATATAAGATATATTTTCACTAGGACATGCAATATATTGCAAACATGCGGACATGCAAACATATAATGATATTAGTTCTAACGATTCCTGATCATTGAGCCTCAACCAAAGGGCGCAGATAACCCCTTCAAGCTATACTCTAGCAGAAAATTCGAGGAATGGAGCTGTACCTGCTTCAGTCGGAGAACATTTGAAATAAATACCTTTTCATTGGTTAAGTTGATTTATACGCAGAGAAAGCACCACCAATCTCTACGCACATCCAACCATGTTAATGATTGCAAGGTGTGTTCTTACAGAACTGATAAGATAGACTACTAATATAGTTAGCAATATCACGAACAGTGATTTACCAACCAGTTAATAATAATTAAAGTTAATTAAACATAATATCCATTTACAAATGCCCAAAGACCTTATAATGGATTGTGGGTCCTCCAGCATATAGGGAAAGGAGAGAATTTTGTTAGTTGAACTATGTACTTATATTTACAAAATTTGATTCAAATAATTATCATGCATAATTATATACTACAATATCATATATTTTGTTAAGAAAGGAATAACGTCGTACCCAAATCGTCTGGGGCCTAACAAACGAATGGACAAAACTGCATTCCCTAGAAGGAAAAGGGTTTATGTAGGGATTTTTGGATAAATGGTATTAATATAAATATATTAATATAATAATACATAAACAATACGATATAACCATGCCTTGCAAAAATGTTAATTAATACATTCTAGAATGTCACAGCAATATAAGTAGAAAAATCCAGTAAGTTTATAGAAGACAAATGACATCGATGATAAAATATGTAATTAAATAAATAAATAATATCCTGCTCTACATAAAACTCCTCTCCAAACTGCTTAATCCTTCGTAATGGTAAAATAAATTAAATAAAAATATAATATTAGCTAGATCTGTGCGCCACTGCTATCGGTCTGGTTCTAGGTGTGTCGTACCCCGCTATATTATATCAGTCACAGGTACATACATACATGCAAAAATACTGAAATTAAATACACACAACACATAATTCCTTTGTTTTCAAAATCTGTAAAATAATAAAATAAATCCTTGAGTACAAATATTGCCTTATAGACAACAGACATCCTGAGAGTATCCTAGCACCTATATATATAAATAATAAAATAATATTAAAACACTTAGCTTTGCGGCTGGCAGGTAACTGAATCTGTTATTTAATACAATTATTATTTAGGATGTTAAATATTATATCCACTCTGTACGTGAATATCACTCCAAAATCATAAATAATACTTTGGTTGTGTCCAACAATTAATTATTCTTTAATCAATAAATTCCAACACTGCTTTTAAAACTAATATGGGCACAACCTAATTTCTTAAGAATTCAAAACGAACTGCCCAGAGTAATATTTGATCTCTCTTCAGATCCTGAAAATGTCGACCCAAAGCAACAAAAAAACTACATCCATCTCTTCCGGACACACACCAAAATATACCTGTCTCTGTCTCCTACATATCTAGTTGTGTTCGACAACCACTTGAGATCAAACTAAGTCTCATCCCTTTATTAATCACCTTCTACAAACATTCGATCTAGGTATATAAAAATAATATATACCGTCTTGTATATATTCATTTCATCACAGTGTGTATGTATGTGTATGTGTGTATATATGTGTGTATATATATGTGTATATGTGTGTATATGTATGTATATTTTTATATACCTTTATTTATTTTTTTTAAATATACTTTTATTATCATATTATTTCAATTATTTTATATCATATTAATTTATCGAATGATTTATAATTATTATTACAATTAATTCTATTTATTGTATTACCTATTATTTGATATTGTTAGTGTGATCGTGTAGATATTATCGATTTATGTGTGTATTGTACTTGTTATTTATTCTTAATACGTTTCTCTGGTTACTGTTTGATTTTTCGACACTAGTATTTTTATATCCATTGTTATGTCATTGTTGTCTTTGTATTTTTTTTAAATTTGTGTAAACATGTAAAAGGCTTCTTGCCGTATATATTTCTATAAATAAATAAATAAATAAATATCCCAAAGTATAAGTAATGTTATGTACTTTTGAATTGTTCCCTTTATATCCCAAAGTATAAGTAATGTTATGTACTTTTGAATTGTTCCCTTTATATCCCAAAGTATAAGTAATGTTATGTACTTTAGAATTGTTCCCTTTATATCCCAAAGTATAAGTAATGTTATGTACTTTTGAATTGTTCCCTTTATATTAGAATACTGCTCAACTGTATGGAACCCACACTATGTCAAATATGAACAACAATTGGAAAGAGTGCAAAAAAAATTCATCCGAAATGTCAAATTTAAATATCGTCTTGATATCCCGCACTCGTGGTTGCCCCCGCTTGTTTTGAGGCGGAATATGTTGGATGCCTGCGCACTGTACAAGATTTGTAACTCGGTAACTGATGCCCCGGGAATACTTGGTAAGTTATGCTTCCGCGTACCAACCTCAGGCCGCTCACATCGTCTCTTTTACATGCCGGGGTCGGCCACTGGTGCGGGGGTGAGACGACCCTTGCATAGATTTGCCGATCTTCACGATAACCACTTAATAGAGCTGGATATTTTTAATTTATCTCCACTCGCATACAAGAGACAGGTACTCAAAACTCTTACTACAAACATAATTTCAAACCAGTAGGCATGTCTTGTTCCCCTTTCCCCATATCCCTTACCCTTTTCCCCACACCCTCCACCCCCAAGTGATCTCATATGTTTATTTTTCTATCTTTTAGTTTTCTTTTTCTAACAATACAAATTTGTGTACGTTTTTTCTTCTTCTTTTCTGCTTTTTATATTTCAAACTGTATTTTGGTATGTTAGCGATGGCTGATTGTGTGATATGCTAGTGAGAACAGATGAATGAGCGGAATATGTGATACTTAAATAATTTACTTATCTGTGGTACATGTTTGTGGATGACAGCTGAGTTATGAACGTCTTTTTTCTATTTTGTAAACCATATTTATAGTTGTTATCTGTTATGTACTTTTACTAATAAATAAAATAAAAATATCCCAAAGTATAAGTAATGTTATGTACTTTTGAATTGTTCCCTTTATATCCCAAAGTATAAGTAATGTTATGTACTTTTGAATTGTTCCCTTTATATCCCAAAGTATAAGTAATGTTATGTACTTTTGAATTGTTCCCTTTATATGCCAAAGTATAAGTAATGTTATGTACTTTTGAATTGTTCCCTTTATATCCCAAAGTATAAGTAATGTTATGTACTTTTTAATTGTTCCCTTTATATCCCAAAGTATAAGTAATGTTATGTACTTTTGAATTGTTCCCTTTATATGCCAAAGTATAAGTAATGTTATGTACTTTTGAATTGTTCCCTTTATATCCCAAAGTATAAGTAATGTTATGTACTTTTGAATTGTTCCCTTTATATCCCAAAGTATAAGTAATGTTATGTACTTTTGAATTGTTCCCTTTATATCCCAAAGTATAAGTAATGTTATGTACTTTTGAATTGTTCCCTTTATATCCCAAAGTATAAGTAATTTTATGTACTTTTGAATTGTTCCCTTTATATCCCAAAGTATAAGTAATGTTATGTACTTTTGAATTGTTCCCTTTATATCCCAAAGTATAAGTAATGTTATGTACTTTTGAATTGTTCCCTTTATATGCCAAAGTATAAGTAATGTTATGTACTTTTGGATTGTTCCCTTTAAATCAAGTTATTAGAAGGAGATGGATATAATTTATTAATGGTAAATTATTGATATCTATAAGCTGAAACCCTATAAATATATTATACTCTAATAATTAAGAACTAGATTGCGTCTAGCTTTAGCTGCCACGCGTCTCCGTGTGATACTGCTTTTGTTATAACCATTTTTATAATAATTTCATTAATTCTTCAAAAATATATCTTTAAACAAATTCATCTTTTATTGAAATCCACTACCTGCTGACCATAACACCCCGGAAGAGAATTATGTCACTTTTTTTACAAAAGTCATTGGGTGTCTTAAAAAAATGACAAGCACGCGTATAAAAGATTTAGAACCAAGATTGCTCCTAATCAATCCTCTATAAAGCCTCCACCTCTTAACTGACAACTTATTCAGGTACATTTTTTGTCTGCCGGTATGTGGATAACAAGGGTGCTGAACTGGAAGCCTAGAACAGGACACAGAAATATGGGTAGACCCCAAAAAAATTATCCGATGATATTAAGAAAGTGGCGAGCCTGCACTGGAAGAGAGTTGCGTCCAACAGATCGTGGTAAGGTGGAAGAAATCGCTTCATAGTGATGATATCGCCACTGCATATTGTCCTGGTATTTTAAATTTTGTATTGTTTTGTTAACACTGTTATATAATGATGATGTGATGATGCCGATCTATACTCTATACTGATCTATACTATATAGATCAGCACCTGATGATGCGAACTCGGAGTCCGCGAAACCGGTCGTGCGTTAGTCTTACTCAACAGTAACACAAAACAAAATAATAACAAATATTTATTTTATTTTATTTGATAATTTATCCTAAAAAGTTCCTCCCCGTGCCTTTATCCTTCATTTTGTAGTATTTATTAGAGGAAACATGACACATATAATGTTCTACTTAGGACTAAGAATGTAATTAGTTATAATTAAGTTTAGTATTAACTGTTCACATTTAGTATTAATTACACATTGTCAACATAGTATCACACATTATTTTGGTTAGCTGGAAGATATTGCCTCCAGGCAATAAGCTCGCCAATTGCTCATGATTTTTTTTTCTGATCAATAAAGTGTTCTTATTATTATCTTTTGATAATAAATAAATCAATCAAAATAATGTTCACAAAAAAAACAACAAAAGTTTAACCAAATTTTAATTCCTCAATACCTCATTATCTCCTAAAGAAGTAGGTATTCTGGGATTACACTACTTTTTCACTGATAGCCTCATATACACTATCATCTCTTGGAGATTCCACACATTTGCGCCCCATTCTAAGCCTCCAACAATTTGTTCATAAATTATGTGTATTATCGTATTCGTCACAATCATCAGCTGAGACCGCCTTGGCCAAAAGTTGTTATGGTCTCAGTGCATGGTGATGTTTTTATAATAACAATATTCATAGAATTTGTCAAAATCTACAATTATTGGAGATCTCAGGGAGAAACGGAGACACGATAAAAAATATACGACACATTTTGACTTTCTATATGACTGTAGCACTCGTTAAAATATAATGGTCATACTTAGATTTTTATTGACTCCACCCGATTGTAGAATTGTCGGTTACTGTCATAGAATTATGTATATTACTTCGTACTTTAGTACATTTATAAATCTATGCTTACTGTACATTTTGTGTAGTAGGTACACACTTCATAGCATTATATATATAAGAGGACACTACACTAGATAAAGTGCTGAGTACATAGACATACTATACTTACAACGCGGAACATTTTAACGGAATTTTTGTGTTCCAGCATCGATGACCTGCAAGCATTAGCAATGTATTGTCTTGACGTTAGCGTCAGTTTAACCCTCCAATTCCCATGCCTTACCTAATCATAATATTCCTATGAAATTTTGTATACGGGGTATATAATGGAGTCCAAAGTACCTAATGGACGATCGACAAAAAATGAGGTGGCGCCTGAGGGTGACATTGGGCACTGAAGATACCAAATTAAACAAAAACATAAACAAACATTTTTTTTATATTTTATCTTGTTTTTATTATATATTCCATTTGTAGTTTTTTTAGCATCTTGTTTTTATATACTTTTATCTACCTATATGTTTTTTCTATTGTTTTATATTTATTTATTTTTTATTTTTTCGGGTTGGCTGGAAGAAATCGCATATGCGATAAGCCCGCCTTTTGGTAGTTTATTGGAACAAAAACATGTACACATTATAAATATTGATACAATAAAGCTTTATTTATTTATTTATTTTTGTTTAATTTTATTAGCACTAACAATGCGGTAATCACGAAACATTTGAAAATATTTAGTTATATTTTTTTTTAGATATTTTAAAAACATATTCTTTTTTTAAATATTTTAAAAACATATTTTTACTAGGCAAAATTACATTTTAAATTAAAGAAAACGATTTTTTACGCATAGATGTGTGTGATATTATATACATTTTACAGGGATAAGGCTCAAAATTGACGAGGTACCCGAAACGAGTAGCCGCTGCCCATATCTTGTAACCAAATGTAATAGGTTTTACCTTTATGTGCTGCTTACTTCCACGATGCCCATAATATGGTACCATTGATTCATCTATTGATATGTGGCTTGAAGCAACAGGAACAAAGTTATTTGAGAATGTTTTGTTCAAGTATTCAAAATACATTTTCAGCTTACCAAAATAACAATTTTTGGGCACAAGGCCTTATAAAATGAACAAAAAGCAAGAATTAATACAATGCAAACAAATGTTTCTTAAATTTGTTCAATAATGTACCTGTCTTGCCCAATGTCACCTGGAGGTGACATTGCAAATTTAAATAGCTATAAATCGAATATTTAAATGAAATCATGATTACAAATTTGTGTAAATACTAAATTGATCCTTTATAAATCTGTTTTAGAAAAAAATATTTCACAAAAATTACAATTTAGACATTTTTTATTGATGTTTATTTCGGAACGTAACAAAAACACCACTAGGTGTTCCCGCCAAAAGCTGACAAAAAATTACAAAATATGCAAGTTAAGTGTTGCCAGTCGTAAAAAAATATACATATTTGGATTGTAATACCATTGTACAAAAGTATAACACCAAAATAAAAATAAAACTCCACATATTTTTAATATTTTTTTGATAACGCGGCACCTGTAGGTGACGTTGGGAATTGAAGAGTTAAAACTGGATGCAAAATTTGACTGGCTGCATGACCGATTTTTTCTTTGAATTACCTATCTAGTATAACATCTTGGAAAATCCGAAATTATTAATTTTCTCTCACACTGGGTGTGCCGAGAAAATTAATAATTTCGGATTTTTTAGTAACCTTTTAAAATGATCAAAGAATAATATTTACCTCTTCCATCTCCCACAAGTAGGGTATCCATTATTCAGTAGACTAATTGGATGTAATGAGCATGCAAAACATCCTCTCCGTGTCAACGAAAATCAAAAAATTTAGGATATCTTCGGCATTCGTCGCTGAGTCGAAGATGTAAAATATATTATAGGGATATGTACCATCCTACACACGAGACTTGTCTCTATAAGGAGGATGTTTAGATTTAAGTTTTTATCATATAGTCTATGTATTGTATTGTTTGTTATGTAAAAATAAATAAATTTTAAAAATGTCGTGATCGTACAAAACTATTAAGTACCAGTCTTCAACATTACTTTATTAAAAATCGATTTTATTAGGGTTTCTTTTAATATTCAAATTGTTTATACAATGTGTTATATGATTAATTTTTTGATTTAATTATATAGTTATAATTATAGTTCGAGTTCGTCGATAGCCTGGATGTAGAGTCGTGAACATGGGGTCCGCGGTTTGATTCCAGGTGCCGGCAAACTCCCCTTTCACGACACAAGCTTTGAGCTTACTATGAAAGGCGTATAAGGTTGTATTTGGGTTTATATTAAAAACTCAGATATATATTCTAAAAAACTAAATAAATAAATAAATAAAAATGGTCTAATCATAAAACTTGGTGAAAACCATGAGAGAACGTTATGACATTAAACGACAAAATCGTATGTGTTATAAATCGTATGAAACATAGTATGTGTACATAGTATCCTATGTACATAGTACTTAACTATGTACATCAATATTAATGTATCTCGTATCTCTCTCACATTTGGTTGGTTGGTAGAAATTGCCTAAAGGCAATAGATAACAATTTTTAGAGTGTGATGTGGGTATATTGCGACATCACTACAGACTGTCCTGTGGGAATGCAATAAATTAAATTATAATCACCTATTCATTGGTTGATTTGAAAGTAGTTGGGGTCCAGCCTACAACATATATGCTGTAGTAGAAAAAGTCATTTGGCAGACGAAAAACAGCATGTCATATTATGTATCAACAATAATGATATTAAACATTCTCCGATATAAGACGACCTAGAAGTAGGGTTGCCAGTTGGTATCCAAAAGGAGGACATATCCTCCTTTTTTATGTTTTGTCCTCCCGTCCTCCCTTACCTACTGTAAGTCCTCCTTTTTGCTAAACATCGGGTTCTGTGAGTTTTATTTTTGTATACAACTCGCGAGAGTTTTTTCACTGATTAATACTCAGTGGAGCAAATAGAGTAATAACTTAGTGTGTAGTCAGTTAAATCTTGAATTCTTACACAATACAACTTCAACATGTGAAGATTTTTATTTGTTGAAAAACCAAGAACTTCTTTCTGATATTGGCAGCTCAACTAAATATGAGTAAAATAAAGTAAAATAATATAAAAAAATTATTTGATTTCTGAATGTCCTCCTTTTTTAAAGAAAATCCTCCTTTTTATAACCATCTGTCCTCCTTTATCAAATTATCGTCTGGCAACCCTACCTAGAAGGGACCAATTCAATTTTTTTTATATGATATTTATTTATTTATTTATTTATTTATTTAATACATTAAACGGCGTTTAAGCCTTTTTACATTGTATTACAAAGTATACTTGAACATATATTATTATTACATTACAGTTATACACTCAAGGTACATATCGACTACAAAAGATAAAAACAAATTTCATTATAAAAACATTAAGACATAAGCATTATACTGCAATTTATACACAATCATAACAATCCGCTTAACCTTATAACAACAAAAATATAATTAAGTACATGTGTCGCTGAGTTACGAAATCCGCTATAACACATATTAACAAAAAATGAGTTATATATGTCGTTGGATTCGTAATCAAATATTCTATAACATTAGAAAATTGTTTACTTGAAAACATTCACCATATTTTCAGAAAAAATAAAATAAAACGAGGTTGAGAAACGAATCCCACTATATCACTTAATGTCCCTTTCAATATAACTCAATCAACCAATAAGAGTCCAGTATTTTCAAAAAATCAATATGGCCGCCAGTACAAATTTGTTCTTATCTGGTTAGTTTAGCGTTCTGGGTTCTCTTAAATAATTGCAATTTAAACTAATTCATAATGAGTGATCAAGATTTTAATGTTTAAAAATGTAAAGAAAATAGAAAAAGGAAAAAGATAAGTCATACAGAAAGTTGAAAAGTTCACTTACAACGCCAAAAACGGTAAGTAAATATTGACATATTTTGAGTGAATTTCGCGCGTTTTGCTGTATTTATTCAGTGGCACGCAGTTCTGATGTGACATAGGTGAACACTTTTTTTATCATGCTATTTATGAAATAAAAATGAATATTATTATGATGAAATAATTCAGGTATATTATCATTTATTGAAAATAAATCTGCATAAAAAAATATATGCATAATAAATAAAATGTCTCCGAAACATTTTTGTGCCTCAGCCAAACTCATCAATTTTTTTATGTACAATATTGATTATCATTTCTTTCACGTAATGCCAATTCTTACTTGATGTTTAAAATCACTTTTTTGGTAAGTTGTATAAATTAAACTAAAATTGTAGGTATGCCTTTCGGTACTTAATAATACGTATTTATTTTGTCGACAAAAATAAAATAAAACCGGCAAAAATAAAATATAATTCGAATATAAAACTTTTTCTAAGGGAAAAAATACTCGACAACGGGTGGGGCCAATTTACATTTGAATAAGATTTTGTTTTTGACGGTTTTATTTTTGCCGCCAAAAATAAAATTAACTTCGAATATAAATTTCCTAAAGTTCCGTACATATTACTCAACAACGGGTGAGGCCGCTTAAGTTTCATAGTTGCAATTTTTTTCCTATAAAAAAAGTTTTTCAAAAGTTTTGTAGCCAAAAAATAGTTCTACATACGGCAACAATTTCCTCAAGTTTCGAAAATATTACTTTTTCTATAGAAAAAAGCAAGTAGTAAAACGTATTTTGTTAATTCTATTTAACTTAACTATATCTTTGTTAATTAATTTCTCCCCAAAGCACGAGCTACGCTCAATTTTGGGGAGTAATTGTATTAGGAAAATAAATTTATTGTGTTATTGTTCGATTATTGTAAAATGATACTGTGTTTAATAAACTATTATTATTATTATTAATTCATATAAATTTACGTTTTAATTGAAATATAAATACTCATGCTATATTTATATAAATAAATAATTGTTAAAATAAAATATCAGCATTTTAATTTGTTGACGCCACTGGAATAAATTATCATGTTGCACTTGAATGTAGTTCTAACAAAATCCACTATATCATCCTGTGTGTCTTACGAAACCCGCTTTAACATCATGTGCCTATCAAAAGCCGACACGTGCAATTTTATTTATACAAAATGAACCGTCTTTGTTTATTTAATCATAAAATTTATTTTAAAAATAAATTGTTACACCAATCTTACAATCAATAAAGTTATTATATTTCAAAAAAGTTTGCTAAATACTTAAATAATAGTTTTATCGATTTTCTCTGTATTACAAAAATGTGTTATAGCGACACACATGTATCTATCATTGATATACAATACTATGCACACACGCAAGTACCTTCCAACAAACAAGAGGAAACATTTATAACAAAAATATGCATTACCAAAAGGTAAGAATGAATAAAAATCTGTAAAGGGTACATAAAACAAATAAAATACAGCAAACAATACGAAGAAGCAAAATCATCAGGTAGGTACCTACATAATAATTATATACAATATAAGCAAGTACATGCACATTGGTAACAATAATCCACACAGAGTCGCCAAACAAGTCTATATAATATTATCAACCTATATAAAGACATAGCTATACTTAACACTAATCCTATATAATAGGTATCGCCACCGACACACAGGCACTACAATGCAACCCTACATTAGCGACACTCCGAGCGGAATCAATTCCAAACTTCGCTGTATATAATTTCAAATTCTTGTAGTTCAATTTATCAAACTATAAAATCTTTTTGAAAAGAAAAAAATAAAATAAAACAAATAGACAGCAATGATATTTCAATTCGACACACATGTAATGAAAAAAAATTGTGATATAATAAATAAAAAACACTTCAAAAAAAAGTAGGTACTTGTGAAGCAATAATTAATTCCTATCGAAAATGAATATTATTTATTTATTTATTTAAGCCTTTATTCCAGACTTGGAGGTGGGATGTGCAGACCTCTCAAGTCCATATCAAATACATATGTTATAATATACATACACAGACACACACATATACATATATATACACACATACATATATACATAAATATACATACATACATACACATACATACATACACATACATACACACACACACATACACATAAACAAAATTCAACAAATAGACTTAATAAAATAAATCAGTTACTCAATAAAATTTCATATAAAAAACAAATAGAAAGAATAAAAAACTAAACAATAATATACATAACACCTAATGAGCCAAAATCTCCACAATCATACAAAGTCAAAACAAACAACACAAAAATATGCCATCCAGAACATCACTCTCAATATAATTCATGTCTGCCTTTCATTTTCTCTTTATCATACGTCTAAACAAGCAATCACGCACTCCATTGCATCCGCACAAATGGTATCAGTCTGAAGGACACTGAGGGTTAAACAATTCTTTGAGATGTTTCTTAAAGACTGAAATACTCATGCTAAAAATATCCAATGCATTCAGATATTGGTTTCCTAAGCGATGCAAACGAGGTATTACTGTATTTTTAATATAATTTGTAGTGTGATTGTCACAATAAAATAGTTCTCTACCTCGAGTACAACGCCCAGGCACCCTATACTTTATTAGTTGTACTAAATCAGGGCTGTCAAAACAACCATTTACAAATCTAAATAACAAAATTAAATCATTTATAGTTCGTCTATCAGACAAATTCTCAACATGAAGATATGTTTGCAGGTAATCATAATCTATTTCAGCCTTAGGTATTCCCAATTTAAAATTGATGAAGCGCAAAAATTTACGCTGGACACGATCGATATTGTTTATATGAATATTGTAAGTGGGTGACCAAATGGGTGTGCTGTATTCCAGCTGACTCCGAACCAATGACATGTATAACAGATTTATGGCGTGTACATTTTGAAAATCCTTTACGGTACGGAGTACAAAACCTAATGTTTTCATCGCTTTCGCTGTTATATCTTCAATGTGGCTGATAAATGACAACTTATCATCAAAAACAACTCCCAAGTCACGAACTTCTGTAACTCTGGTCAGTTCATTACCTTGAATAGAGTATTCAAAAACAATTTTTTTTCTTGATCTACTAAATCGGATGTATTGCCACTTGTTAACATTTAAAAATAATTTATTTCTCAAGCACCATGAATTCAGTCTATCTAGATTGCTTTGCATTATATGACAATCATCGTTTGTCTCGATTTTTCTATACAATTTTATATCATCAGCAAAAATTAAAAATTCAACATCTCTCAACTCAGACACCACATCATTAATAAAAATAAGGAACAAAATTGGTCCAAAGTGGCTTCCTTGCGGCAAGCCGCTTGTAGCAACGAAATGCGGAGAAAAAATATTATCAACTCTTACACGCAAAGTTCGATTACTAAGATAACCGGAAAACCATTTCAAAAATTTGTCATTTACACCAAGAAGGGAGAGCTTCTTTAACAATATGCTATGTGAGACTTTGTCGAATGCCTTAAAAAAGTCTAAATAAATACTATCAACTTGGTGTCCGTCAGCCAGACTTTCAGCAATGTAATTTTCATATATAGTTAAGTTAGTTATTGTGGACCTATTGGGAATGAAGCCATGCTGCTGGGGTACAATTATAGGTAAAACGGACGGCATCATCCGTTCCAGTACAAGAGATTCGAAAAGCTTTGCAAGAGTCGATTGAAGACATAAAGGTCTATAAATAAATAAAAAAAAAAAAAAAAAAAAAAAAAAAAAAAAAAAAAAAAAAATTGCTCACATCAGCTTTATCACCGTTTTTAAAGATAGGAATAATATTACCAATTTTCCATGTTGCAGGAAAATAACCTTTCTCGAGAGATTTATTGAATATAACAGCCAATGGCACAACCAGAGCATCTGCACATTTTTGGATAAAAATTGGTGGTACATTATCAGGTCCCGCTGTTTTTTTTATGTCAAGTTTTAATATTTTTGCTAAAACGCTATCTACTTCTATATGAAAATTTGGTAAATCTATTGAAAATTCATTAATGATGTGAGGTACTTCAACATTTTCTTCATCGGTTTCATACACATTTTGAAAGAATTTAGCAAACAAATTGGCTGTATCCTGCAAACCACTTACCCTTGTTCGTTCGAGATACATCTGTGCAGGATAGTCAGAGTCAGCATTAGTTAAGGTATTGCGAAACTTCCAAAGGCTCTTGGCATCCACAGTAACGTCCTCAGCTTTTTTAATATGATTTCTATAGCATTGCGATTTTAGACTCCTACACTTTGATCTCAAGCTGGTAAACCTATTTATTTATTTATTTATTTATTTATTTATTTATTTATAATAATACATACGGCTTACGCCTTTAATACATAGTTATAAACAACAATTGTACAACACCACCATCGTATCAAATTAAAATCAAAACAAAAACAAAATATACTGCATCACTTCAAATTATAAAAATAAAAATTAAACACATTGTGTCACATAAACCACATAATAAAATTACAACATATCAACATCATCATGTCAAATCATAAAAAAAACTGGATCATATCTAACCATAAAATAAAGTTACAATACACTGCATCACATCGAATTTCAAAATAAAAACAAAACACACTGTCATGTCAAATTATAGAATAAAATTACAGCACATTCATCATGTCAAATCATAAAATAAAAATAAAACATATTGAATCATATCAAACCATAAAATAAATTTACAGCACACCACATAAAATTATAAAATTAAAAAAAATAAAAATACACTGTATCATATCAAATTATAAAATAAAATAAAATTATAACATACTACATCACATCAAATCATAAAATAAAAACAAAACACATTGCATCATATAAAATTACAAATTAAAACCAAAACATATCGTATCATGTCAAATTACAACACAAAGACAAGATTAACCAAATGGGAAGGGTAGGTAAAAAAGGACAAAGTATTTATATTACGGCTTTAAAATTCTCCGCCATTCTCTGCCTGAACTCAAACAGGGAATCCGCGAAAACATCCGACAAGTGTCCGTAAATGTTTCCCAATCTATGAATTCTATTCAAAGGTGAATTATATGCATAGTTGGTATCCACCACGTCACTATGAAAAGTTATTGCTTGGCGAGTGACCCTTGTCGGAACATGGTATGAGATCATCCCGCTCAACTCAAAGCAATTGAACAGTCCTCTCACAATCTTAAATAACAAAATCAAATCAGAAATCACACGCCTATCACAGAGAGTGTTCATATTCAAAAGCGACAATAAACAAGAATAATCAATTTCCTCAACAGGAATTTGCATTAGATAGTTGACGTGTCTAAGAAATTTGCGCTGTATTCTTACAATATTCTTAGAGTGGACCGCGTAGTAAGGAGACCATATAGGGGAGTTATACTCTACCTGACTCCTGACTAAGGATACGAACATAGTTTTAATTGCAGGTATGGACACAAAATCTCTGGCTGTTCTGAGTACAAATCCCAACATTCTCATTCCCCTGCTAGTGATATCCTCTATATGCGGAATAAAAGTTAAATGGTGATCGAAGATAATTCCCAAGTCCCGTATGGCATCAACGCGCTGTAAGACACTGTCCCCCAATTTATAATCAAATTTTAATGGATTTTTCTTTTTTGTAAATGTAACAACCTGACATTTTTCAATATTTAAAAACAGCCTGTTAAGCTCACACCAAGTTCCCAAACTCTCCAGATTACCCTGCAATACCTGACAATCGTGTAAACTGTTTATCTGTTTAAATATTTTAAGATCATCTGCAAACAACAGATAGTTGACGTTTTCAAATATGGAACAAATATCATTTACGAAAAGGAGAAAAAGAAGTGGTCCCAAGTGACTACCTTGCGGAACTCCACTTGTAGCAATGAACCCATTGCCTTTCGTTGTATCCTTGCGCACCACAAGTCTCCTCTCACATAGATAGCTAGAAATCCATTCATGCAAATTACCACACACACCCAGCATTCTCAATTTGCTCAACAGTATATCATGTGGAACGCGGTCGAAGGCCTTGCTGAAATCAGTGTAAACAGTGTCCACCTGAGATTTCTCAGCAAAGGCCCTCATGAGATGTTCTTCGTATATCATTAGATTAGTCAAAGTCGACCTTCCCTTAACAAATCCATGCTGAGCCTGATTAATCAATCCTTCCAAATGAGGGGTGATATAGTGTAAGACAATCGATTCAAAAAATTTAGGTATTGCGGACAAAATACAAATGGGTCTATAATTTATTATGTTAGATTTATCTCCCTTCTTAAATATAGGAATGATGTAACTCTCCTTCCATCGTTCCGGGAAACAGCCTTTTTTCAGAGATTCTCTAAACAGTATATTTATTTATTTATTTATTTATTTATTAACAATTCACGGCGCTAGCCTTTTACATGTTGTTATACATTTACATACATAGTTCTTATGATGTATATACAAGTGTAGAATATTAAGACACAACAATCATAATAAAAAATAAAAAAAAAATACAAAAAAAGAACAACACAGCTATCAGTATCACAGCATAAGTTATGAATGGAAAAAAAAGTCAATGGATCACAAGTCAATTCGATAGTAGGTTATAATGGATAAGATATAGAAGAAGAGCACTGTCTCAAAAACATGTTAGGTATACCATCTGGTCCTGTTGGTTTTTTAATATTAAGTTTTTCCAATTCTTTTTTAACAAATGGGTATTCTATGACACAATCGCACAAATTGACTGATTCTGAATTCAATATATCTGGAATATGATCATCCTCATCATTCGTGACATAAACACTCTTAAAAAACTGCTCAAACAAATTAACCATCTCAATATCATTAGTGCTATGGACACCATTATAAACCATTGAGTCTGGAATGCGATCATCTTTACGACTTTGAGATTTTGCGAATTTCCAAAAATATCTAGCATCACTAAACACTTCATTCTCTACCTGAGTAATATATTCCTGATAGCATTTTCTAGAAAGAATCCTACATGAATTCCTAAGCGAAGAGAATCTCTGGTAATCCTCCATACATTTTGTTCTTTTGTATTTAGCATGGCAACTCTTTTTTTCATATATCATTGCTTTTAATTCGCTGTTAAACCATGCAGGAAAATCATTAGGTTTGAAAGTTACAGTCGGCACGAATAGTTCAATAGCTGCATTCAAATACTCATAAAAAATATCTAACTTGCGATGCAAACTCAAATCGCCATACAAAAAAGACCAGTGAGATGAATGTAAAAACTGATTGATTGAGTCATAGTCAGCCCTGTGAAAATTAAATAACTTCGTAGTACATGCTGGTTTCTGTAATTGGAAGTTGGGAACAATATTAACATTTAAAGGGGGATGGTGTTTGTCGGCAGATAAAAGCAATTCATCTGCCTGTGTAACTTCTACTTTAGAACAATTTGTGAAAACTAAATCTAAAATTTTGTTATTACTATTAACAACATAATTTTTTTGCATTAAACCCAAGAAATGTGTCATATCCAGTATACTTCTTGATTTAGGACACTCGTTTAAACAAACAGTAGTACCATCCACTTCACGACTCTGAATAAGATCTCCAGCTTCAAATAGTCTCTCCTCACTATCGCACTCATTTACAGACCATCTGATGTTAGGCAAGTTATAATCACCTATAATTATCACTTTAGATTTCGGATACCTATTATTGAGTTGTTCGACATCCCTAGCATGTTGCTCATATTTCTCAGTCTCAGCATCTGGAGGAATATACACGCATCCAAAAATAGCTCCTGTCGAAGGTGATCCCACTTGAACGAAAACTTGCTCTAAAGAATTACCGACGATATTGATCCTCCTTGATTTTATCTGGTTACTGACTGCGATTAATACACCACCACCTCTCTTCTTGTTGCTTGTACATTCATTTCTATCCTGTCTGTATACATCAAAATTTACAAATCCAAGCTCAGATGTATTAATATTATTATCCAACCAGGTTTCTGACAACATAAAAACTTGATGAAGCAAAGTATGTAAACTAGTTTTAAAATCAGTCAATTTTGTTCTTATTCCTCTAATATTTTGATAATAGCATTTTAATGAGTATGTTAGTTTTTTGCATCGTGAGATCTGTTGTGTGTCTGTACTATCTTGGGTTTAGAATTAACCCATCGCACCGTTAAGTTGATTTCTCCTTATATTATTCTCCTTATATTTCTCCCTCTATTATAATACTTTGCGTCAAATGTCTCTTTATACATCTTGTGAGTAGTCTTCTTTTCCACTATTAGTCTTCTAAGCTCTGGAAAAAAAACATATCGGAAATGAGTGCTCTTTAATTCTCTCCAGTGGTACAAATTGGCCGATAGCATCATATAATATTCCATAAAAAGCCGCGACCACAAAATCAACGTTTTCATTTTTATTTTTTTATTTTTATTAATTATCCAAGCAAAACATACAGTCATTCAGTACATATTACAAATAAATATATTAAATCTATAATTGACCAGTGAAGTTTGCGGATATTACTAATTAATCGGCATGTTCACAAGTCAAACAGGAAGAAAAATACAACAACATGAAATTAGTTTAGCAATACATTATAGAAAAAGAACATGAACATAAAGTGGGCTATTGTCAAAAATAAAAATATATAATTCATAATAGCGCTCTGAAGGGAGGAATGGAGGATTAGAGGAATTTGGGAAATCGCAGTCGCAAATCAAACAGTGCAGAAACCAGCTACCGTGAGTTACACAGGGCACCCGCTGTGGCATTTTTAAATTTAGATGCAGAACACTGGAATATATCTATATTTTTGAAAAAAACATTATAATTATTACATGCTCTTTGTATAAAGGAGTTTTTTGTCATCTTGTAGAAAGGTCCAATCACAGTTGAAGAAATAGTTAACTGCTCTGTTGTAGTCGCATTTATTGAAGTTCAATGAGTAGGCAATTTCATCTCTTACAATACTTGATCTCGTCTCAATTCTTACATACAGTGGTGGATGGTAAGGATCTACTGGCAAAAGTTCCTCATTAGGATGTTCAACACATACAGATTCACAATTAGAAAATACTAAGTCCAATAGACGATTCCGACAGTTGTAAATAAAATTATACTGTGTCAACCCTAGAAAATATGAGGTCTCCAAAATTTCTCCTGCACCTTCGTGGTTATCATTATTGATGTGAGTGACATCCGCGTCCATACTCCATGTTATGCCTGGCAAGTTATAATCACCAAACAGGTAGAACTTATGTTGCCGGTGTTTCGAGGAGAGGCTCTCCAACTCTTCACAATGATGCTTATAAACTTCAACTTGAGATGATGGAGGAATGTAAACACAGCCTATAATAATCTTCTCCTTATCAAGCTGGATCAAAACATATAACTGTTCAATCCTGTTACATTTTGTCTTGACAGTTGAAGATGGAATATTTTTCTTAACCGCTATAAGTACACCTCCACCTCTACTTTTATTACTTGATTGATGACTTCGATCTGTACGGTAAACGTTATAAGATTCAAGGCCCAACTCGGAACTCTTAATTGAAGCATCAAGCCACGTTTCAGACAAGACAAATATTGAATGGCTCAACAATGGAATATTTTGACGTATAGATGATAATTTGGTGCGCATGCCTCTAATATTCTGATAATAACAGTCTAGTTTATTTATAAGTTTTTTTTACTCATGGGTACAATTTTTGGTGAGCCATTGAAAAATCTTATTGTTATGCTGGTTTCACCATTCTTCCTTCTATTTTCCAGTTCATCCCACAACACCCTGACTTGAGCTCTTTGTATGGAAGTTAAATCATGTTTAATTCTTATATGTTGCGGCAACTTAAACTTATTGAGAAGCACTGATCTAGCATCATCCTTATTACTAAATGTGATTTTCACGGGTCGCGTCTTGTCTTTTTGCCTTAAACCAAGACGCTGTATCTTAATTACTGACAAATTATTCAAACCGTCAATGTCTTGCATCAACTTTGATGATTGCTCATTGTCTTTAGTGATTTGCTCATGATTTGGTAGTTTTGGGTCTACTTCTGGCAAATTGAAAAGGATCACGTTTTTCGATCGCTCATCTCTTTCAGCTAACTCAGCCAAAGTTTCGCACATTTCTAGAGTTTTATTACTCTTTGTCATTGATTCGCCCTCTAGATATGCGACTCTTTCCTTTAAATGCTTCAATTCTGCATCTTGACTGGCTATCTTGGCAGTTGCCAAGCTCATGGCCGCCAAATATTCGATGGATATTGGTGTGATTTTTGATATGTGTTCCCTGGTGAATTTGGCATTATCTGTCGTTAATTGGGATAATGCGCATGCTGCGTTTTTCACTTTGGTTATGATCTCTTGTACGTCCATCATTTTGTACAATCTTTTCTTCTTCAACAAATAATAAAAATAAATAAAAATAATTATTATCAATACAGGTGACAACCCTGCTTCCAAGCGTAGATTATTTTCTAGTATTGGTTGATGACTGTGATACAGTATTGGACGATGGCTGACCAATAGTCTGCGATGCGATTTTTTAGACCAATAATTTGTCGTATTATTTTGCAAATAATATCGTCTCTGCAAATATCGCCCTTATTGACGTGTGTATCATGTGAATATGTTAAACTGTTTAAATATTGTTTTTGACACACTCACCGTTGTCATCGGCTTGCGTTCAATATCACTTATGTATTCACAATCAGCGTTTCAGATGTGCGTAATCAATTTGAAATTTGGTTCTTATTAACAATGTATATTATGATTTTTTCAACGTACTACTTACTAGATATGAACATATGTTCAGAAGTTTGAATTGACTCTGATATCATTACCTTATCGTAGACTCTATTTTCAAAAAGTACGTTTATGGCTAATGTACATTCTAATACGCAATGTTATCAACTACCTGACACCCTATAATGGTTGTCGATATCAAAACTGGGTAAGTACCTTCGAATATAAGACAAAAAATGGTTTCAGTTCATTAATATTTATGGAGGTTCCGAGATCGATTGTAATCTTGTATTATTGTAAGCTTATGTTCATTCCCATTAGCAAGCTTATACCTAAAGGATTTGTACAAACAAATTCATACAAACGGAATCAAGATTTTTATGAGGAATTATTACTTCAAATTCAAATATTTTATTGAGATAATAATAAACACATACAAATATACAATAAGCACAATTATACAAATCTTTATATTATCTGTTTTTTTTTACCCTCAAAATTGAGCAGAGCTCGTGCTTTGAGGGGTAATAGGGTTTTTAATAATAATCAAACAAAAAAAAAATAAAACAGGTGTTTTATTCTACTAAAGATTATATTTTGTGAGAGAGACGTCTTTCGTCTTATGAGGACATTGTCAATCTGATTTTAAAAATACAACATTATTCATATATATAAAATATTTACAATAACAATGATGAGAGAGTATAGTATAGTATTATAATGAAGTATGTATCAGTAACTAATTCTAAGAAATCACTAATTACCATGCGAGAGGGAGAACAATATGTATATATGTATTTATGTGACAAGGACAAGCATAGTGTATTGTATTAATCTGGTTAATCCTATCTATTTGTTGTTATATTCTTATAAGGTGAATTTGTGAAAAGGGAAATATATGATCAGAATGATATTGTAAAAAGGTAGGAAGATAGTTTGTTTTTGAACTGAATTTATATAATGCAAGTTTTATTTATAATACAATTTAAGTTATTTATTAATTATTAATATTAATTTATAGTGAAAACAGGTTGCTGTGTTGTGATGTTTCTTCTAGTCACGGGGATATTTCTTCATTTGTTAGATCTGTAACAAAGAAATTTGCGGCAGAATCAAGTGTGTTTTTATTTTTTAAAAATATCTAATAATGGAGTTCTATATAGGTGTGTTTGTTCATTAATAAGGTTTCCATGGAAACCTTATTAATTGTAAATATTTTATATATATGAATAATGTTGAATTTTTAAAATCAGATTGACAATGTCCTCATAAGACGAAAGACGTCTCTCTCACAAAATATAATCTTTAGTAGAATAAAACACCTGTTTTATTTTTTCGATATGGAATTCTACTACCTTAACACCGACACAGTGAATAAATAATCAAACAAATTCGATCAAACTTAATCAATATAGAAATCACACACATAATCCATTTACCACAATTATATAAAATAAACAAAAATAACAACATCAAAAAAAAAACAACAACAAACCTATCATCAACGACACAATCACTTGACCTCATACTTTCTTATTGAATTACCTTCTTTATATTCAGTTTAAATGTATTTAAATCATCTGAATACTTAAATTTATATTCTTTTTTCAAGCCATTGTACCATCCCACTCCAAGATATGTGTAGTGGTGTTGTCCAGCAGCTGTCCTCTTCGCAGGCACTTTTATCCGGCCTCCCAACCTTGGACACTCACTAATACTCCCCAGCGGGTGTAGTTTTTGAATGAATTATTCCTTACAAACTTGGTATACAGCCTTCCCTTTATAAAGACATTCCATGGAGGGGACCGCAAGTTCTTTAAAAAGTTTCAGGGTCGGGTAGTCAAAAGGTTTTCTAAGAATTATCTTCATAACACTTCTCTGATTGACACCCAGTGAATAGACGCTGTTCTTGTAAGCACCTCCCCATGCCAAGATGCCATACTGTATTACCGACTGAACAAGAGAATAGTATATATCTTTTAATTGTTTCACTTGCATAATACTCGGAGTCTGTAAAAAACATAAAATAGCTTTCTCACTCTATTTACAGTAGCCTGTAGGTACATATGATCCTTCCATTTCATATGAGAGTTTATTAATATACCCCGAGATTTTTTTTATTGTTCTAATAAATATTTAACCCTGTCAATATTTTTTAATGTAACACAATAAGTATTTATACTATACTATACTATACTATACCCTCACGCCATGTCCCAGGAGGGGTAGGCAGAGAGAACGGAGCGCCATATAGATCTATCCTTACATACTTCTTTCGCTTCCTCTACATTCATCCAGTTTCTCATACATGCACGCCGATTTCTCTTACTCAGCACGCGTCCGTCCTTAAGAATTTGGTCCACGTGATCAAGCCACGTGGTTCTTGGGCGTCCGCGCTTCCTTACACCCCTTTTTTCAGATAAATACATCCTCTTCGTCATCCTTTCATCTTGCATTCGCTCAACATGTCCTAACCATCTCAACTTGTTTACACGCATTCTGTCCACAACACTCCTCTCACATCCGCTCATTCTCCTGATATCCTCATTCTTCACTCTATCTCGCAACGTTTTACCAACCATTCTTCTCAGTGAACGCATCTCCACAGCATTTATTCCACTCTCATCCTTTTTCAACCACGTCCAAGTTTCGCTTGCATACATAAGTGTCGGTACCAGAATGGTATTGTGCACTAGCATTTTTGCCATGTTCGACACACTGCTATTGCTAACAATGGGTCGAAGTGCACCATTCACTCTAGCACCGGCGACTTTTCTTCTTTCAATGTTCTCATCAAATCTTCCATCCCTCGCAAACAGACTTCCCAAATGAACATCCGACGCTTGAAAGGCAATCTTGACTAAGCGACATTGAGTAAACTATACAGGAGAGCTATTTAAAGTTTTTTTTTTGAGTAAAGAGAGATTATTTTTTAGAGAGATTTCTACAATTAGAGTTTTTCAAATTAGAGAATTAGAGTCATTCCAAAAGCCTTAAACATATTTTTTTTTGCTATTTAACGTCATTTAAATAACTAAGCTCGTACTTTAAGTTACGTAAAAACTGTCGCTTAGATAAAAATTACCTCAATTTAAGAACAAGTAAAAATATCTAAGCGACCACCGTAAGATTTGCAAAAACGAGTAAAAGTATCCAAGCGACCGCTGTTATGTAAACAAGAAACAAGCATATCCACATATTTTGCAATAGAAGTACAGGAATAATAAAATATGGATATATTGATGTTAACAATATTTCAGGTAAAATTTCCTCAATGTTTTTAATTGCTTTCTAAGATCGTAGAAAATATAACTAACTCTAATGTGAGTATCAAAGTTTCCCATCGTAAGCGACATTTTCCCACAACGTCCTCATAGAAAGGCCTATAATTAAATAAATGTAGTTTTAGATGATATAAACATATTTTTATTTGTGAACATATTTCTTAGACATGGATCAATTTAATCGATTTCGTCATCAAGAATGGTCAAATTAGAAGTAGAAGAAATAAATTATGTGAGGAGTCATATAACAGTGATGGAATTATGTTTAGATAAGGAAATCTTTTCTTTCTGCTTACCTCGAAAAGGTCACCGTGTGATAGGAAAAATACATATTTTAGTAGATCTTTCAATTATTTTATCGAGTAGGTTATCAATATGTGCATTGTAATAGGTATTTGAATAAACAAACATATTATTATAATTGGATGTTTATTGAATAATTACTGAATTATAATTAATAAAATATTACTGAATTATAAATAATAAAAACAAAACTGCATTATAATTAATAAAACTGAATAACAAAATTACAAAAAAAAAACTGAATTATAATTAATAAATACAAAAACAAACCGATAAAAGCAAACATACGAAAAAAAAATATAAAAACTTGAAAAAAATAATAAAAATACACGAAAAAAATAATAAAAATGAACCTACGAAAACAAATAAAAAAAAACTGATGACTTATCTACTAAATTACAAGAAACTAACTGAATTATAATTAATAAGGACAAAAATAAACAGATAAAAACAAATATACGAAAAAAAATAGGTCTAGTATATCGATTTAGATACAGTAGTCAAAAATATTTCAAAGGTTAAGTCAGTATATCAGGATCCTCAATGTCCGATTCCAGCGAAGTATCAGTGACATCAACTCTGTGTGTGATATTTGTAAATTCTTGTTTAAAGCAAATTGGGAATGACATTATCAGTGCATAATTTAATTAAATCGTTATATTTTTGTATAGAGATGGGTAGCTTTTTAAAGTAACATTGTGAAGGTAATATATTATTAAGTTTTGTTTGTACTTCAAGATTAAAAGACTGCGTAGTGGGGTTCATCGATGTTTTATATGTAACAGTTAGTTTATTTTTTTTAAACGTCATAATACGAATCTTACTTATCTTACCGGTTAGGTTTCCCTTGAAATACTTATCACTTATACTATCCCATTTAATAAAGTTTTCATAACTTAGTCTTTCGACTTCGAATGGTGATGGGTTTTGTCTGGCAGTTGCGAACACTGTAAACCATTGCGATGGAGCATACACAGTGGTATTTTTCAATTTGTTTTCGATTATGGCATGTACCGTGTCCACGGGCATATACGTGTGTCCTGTCAAAAGAAAGTTGATTTGGATAGTATCAATATTGATACACTCCTGCAAAGTTGAATGCAGCATTGCCAAAACAGTGCGATTGCGATTTTGGCCGGGACAACAATCGCAATATAGAAGTGAGCGCCTTACGCTTACCCTAGTATCCACAGATTTGATGTATTTGTAATAATAATAATAATAATCGGACTATTTATATGTGGCGCCGTTTAATGATCCGTGACCATCTCAAGGGCGCCGTGACTTCTCCCGAACAGTAGTGTTTTCAACTTGGTTCTAAACGTGGTTGTGGACTGATTCACCCTCAGATCTGTGGGCAGTCTGTTCCAGACGGATGGCGCGGCGGCTCTGAAGCTCCTTTCTGCAAATTTGGAGGTGTTCGCCATATTGGGTTTCACGAGCTTGTTGACAGCAGAAGAGGCCGAGCGCAGCGGTCGTCTCGGAGTTTCGTCGACGGAACAGAGTTCGGTTAGACATGTGGGTGCCGTGCCGCATAAGGCCTTGTGGACAGTGAGACACAATTTAAACTCCATCCTCTCTGGGACCCTCAGCCAATGTAGATCTTTTAGTAGTGGAGTGATGTAGCAACGATGGTTCTCTCTGTAGATAGTCCTGGCGGCAGCATTAAAAGCCATCTGGAGGCGATTGAGAAGAGTCAGGGGCAGTCCTGTGTAGTGATGTAACGAATATTCGCATTCGCATTCGCATTCGCATTCGCATTCGCGAATATTCGCATATTTCAAAGTATTCGCATTCGCATTCGCATTCGCAAAAAAATATGCGAATGTTTTGCGAATATTATTTTAGTAATAAAGTATCTGGTCTGTTCCGTGTTGGCCACATTTGTTGTATTGTTTCCTGTGTTCGTTTGCTTGATGATGTTATTATTATTAGGAGAAATATGCATTTGTGGAGATTTAATTTATATGTTTGTTTTAAGTATTACAACTGCTATGAGTATAGGGCCCTACAATAATTTTATATTCTATTTAAGGAATATTTATATCATACTACAAGGTGAACCACACTAAAGTATTCTCTCAGAATTTTCGGGGCTTGAAGACTAAGATCGAGGAGTTTAGAGCAAACTTATTTGCAAATAGTTATGATATAATTGTTCTGACGGAAGCTTGGCTAAATTGTGGCATATTTGACAGCGAACTTTTTCAAAACGAATATACAGTTTACCGCAAGGATAGGGATTTCATGTTGAGTGGTAAAAGGGATGGAGGTGGGGTCTTAATTGCTGTGGATCGGACACTAGGATATTCATCCACTCTTGTTTGGGATGATACTGGTGAAAGTTTTTTTTACCAGTATTCGTTTTTCATCGGTAACGCATGAAAAAATGCTCACCGCTACTGGGTGTAGTATATGTATATACCGCCTTCCACATCCTTAGATACTTAAAACATCTTTTTTTTAAAGTATGTCTGAACGTTTAATCAGCTATTACGGCAAAACGGATATTTGTCTTATTGGAGATTCCAATATCCCAACAATCCAATGGAAAAAAGACCCCGATGTTGATTCAATCTTTGTTCAGTATTCTTATTCGTGTCCTGTTGCGCAGTATTTGATAGAATCTATATCTTTTCTCAATATGTTTCAGTCTAACGGAGTTTATAACAGCAATCAAGTTATGTTGGATTTAATTCTTTCAACTATTCCGTGTTCTGTTACCAGATGTGACTCTCCACTGGTTGGTAAGGATTCACACTATCCTTCACTGTTGATAGATTATGAGTTTGAAATTGCTGAGGATTTGTCTCAAAATATGATCCAGAAATTAATATACTTTAAGTCAAACTTTTCGGAAATAAATTTTGAACTACAAAGTGTTGATTGGGTCAGTGTTTTGGGAAACGGACCGGTGAATAAGATGATTGAATCTTTTTTTTTGATGTTTTTGGCATTCACTATGTGATAATTACGCGACATGATTAGAAAATGAGTTTAATTCACAATGTATTTAAATTATCACTTGATATTTATATGTAGATCGCAGATCTACATATAAATATCAAGTGATAATTTAAATAGGTACATTGTGAATTAAACTCATTTTCTAATCATGATTGAATCTTTTTATGGTTATGTTTTGCCAATAATTGAGAAGCATACACCTACATATGAAGAGGGTGTCACCTAATAATTTTCCCAAATGGTTCTCTAATAGAATTCTGTTATTGTTTAAGAGAAGTCTAAGGCTTGGCGTAAGTTGAAGATGAACCGTAATGATTCTGACTACAATTTATTTTTTCAACTAAGAGCTCAGTTGAAGTTGTCGCAGAATCACGATTATAGGTCTTTTATTAATAACACTGAGAAGTCACTTAAGGGCAATGTCAAGTCTTTCTTTTCATTCGTGAATTCCCTTAAAGAATCTAGAGGCTATCCAAGGGTAATGGGTGACAGTGACCAGACTTCGAGCGATCCAGAGGGGATTGCAAACTTGTTTTCGACGTTTTTTGGTTCTGTATTTTCACTGAATAATTTGCATGATTCTAATACTAAAGAATTGGAAAATATTTTAACTAACTCATGTTTATCCATGGTTAATATCTTGAAATCTGATATTCATAAACGTTTATTAGGTATAGATGAGACAAAAGGAGTTGGCCCTGATGGTCTAGCACCAATATATTAAAGAGATGTGTAAGTCATTTAACCAAACCATTGTATCTGACATTTATTAGAACACCTTGCTGCAGGAGGCAATCTAGACTATGGGACATGGAAAACCCTAAATCGACTGAGATCTGGTGTAGGAAACTGCCGCGACAATAGAGAACGATTGGGCTTCCTACAGGACGAATCCGGAGCGTGTGACTGTGGTGCAGCACAGACTATGCCACACTTGTTGGAGTGTCCATTGTGCCCTGTCACTTGCACTATGGAGGATATTTTTGACGCATCTCCACCTGCTGCGCGTTTTGCGCAGTACTGGAAATCAGTTTGATGGGTTTTTTCTCTGGGTTTCGACACGATAAATAAATTAGGAGTTTACAAGAAGGATGCTTTCCATGCAAATGGAAGATGGCTAGTATTATTCCTTTGCATAAATCTGGCAGCAAATCGGACGTTCGTAACTACAGACCAATTTTAATTCTATCACCTATTTCAAAAATATTTGAGGGTATGGTTCGTGAACAAATTACTTTTTTCCTGAAGCCGTATCTTCTTGTAGAGCAGCATGGATTCATGAGTGGAAGATCGACAGTAACAAATCTGATTTTTTTTCTCAGCTATGGACAATCGTATACAGTTGGATGCCATTTATATCGGCTTTCAAAAGGCATTTGATAAAGTAGAACATCGACTTTTTTCAACTAAGGTGGATTGACTCATATATTTCTGATAGATTGATGACAGTTAAACTTAACGGTTACTCATCTGGCAGTGTCAGTGTTACATTTGGTGTCCCTCAGGGGTCTTCTTTGGGTCCTTTACTTTTCACGATATTCATAAACAACATAAAAAAGTGCTTTGACCACTCAGAGCTTCTATTATTTGCGGACGATTTAAAAATATACTGTCAAATTCAATTATTGTTTGACTATGAAATGCTTAACGAGGACTTGGAAAGACTACACGAGTACTGTAAAAGAAATAACTTGCACTTGAATCTGGAGAAGTGTAATCTGATCTCTTTTACCAAAAATAGAAACAAAATTTGATAAATTTACAATATCCATAATCATGATTTAAAAGAAGTAAATAAGATTAGAGATTTAGGTGTGGTGTTTGACTCTGAGCTTCACTTTGATGATCACGTGAACAAAATTATCGAAGAGAGCAATAAAATACTGGGATTTATTCTGAGATCTACAAAGTCATTTAGGTTATATGAATCGTATTTGTACTTGTACTTATCGTTGTTTCGCTCCAAGCTGGAGGACTGTTCCTCTGTATGGAATCCACATTTAAAAAAATTTGTCGATCAAGTTGAGAGAACTCAGTCTAAATTCATTCGTTTGGTTAGGAAGAGATTGCATTATCCTGTATTTATTAAAGATTTGCCTAAATTGGAATTGTGAAGAGTTTTGCTGGATGCATGCAACCTGAGAAAAATATGCTTGTCCGAATACGATGTGCCTAATATTTTAGATACCTACGATTAACTTTAGAATGCTTCCTTTAACAAGATCTTGTTTTCCGTTCTACATTAAAAAAAAAACAAAAACGATTGCAGACTCAAGAAACCCTGTTTATAGAATTTTAAAGTGACAATTACGTCCTAAAGCTAATCATAGAAGGGAAGATTGAGGGCCGTAGAGGGGTTGGAAGAAGGCGGCTTTCCTGGCTCCAGAACATTCAGGAGTGGACCGGGATGAGAGGTGTGGAGGAGCTGTTTCGTGCTGTCCGGAACAGGAAGGATTTCTCCCAAGTGGTCGTCAACGTCGGGGGGACCCGATAGGACACTTAGAGAAGAAGAAGAATTACGTCAGGTTTGTGAGAAAGGAGAGTTGAGGGTAGAATAAGATGAAATAAATATAAAAAAAATGTATATGTTTGATAAAATGTGAAGTGTTTGGGATAGTATTAATTTTTAGACTGTTTTTTAAATTTTTGATTTTTCTTTTTTAAGAGTTTTTTTGTATTGTTATTGCATACATTAGTGAAGTGTGAATGTGTTTGTGCGAATGAATGTATTAGGTATGTGTGCGAAATTGGGTGAGCAGCGATTTGTAATAGGAATGGGTGATTGGATGTATTGTGAATTAATACCTATATTATGTGTAAGATTTTCTATAATTGTTTTGTGTGTTATTGCTGAAGTATGCACTGTTTCGATGTAAGACTATTGGAATGTTTTTGTCGCTTACATGTTTATATTTATATGTCTTTCATCTGTTGTGTACCATGTAAATGAAGAAACAAATCAGTAATTCGGTGAAAGTACCGGATACTTACCCGGTACATTGTGGAAAAAGGTACTGCAAGAAAATATTCTTTAAGAAAACCGAGGAGTTTTGGAATATTTCAAATTCCTATACCATTTTCAAGTCAATATTCGCATTCGCATTCGCATTCGCGAATGTCGGCATGAAATATTCGCATTCGCATTCGCATTCGCGAATATCCAAAATCAGACATTCGTTACATCACTAGTCCTGTGTATATGATGTTGCAGTAATCCAGACGAGAGATGACAAAGGAGGCGATCAGACTTTGAAGCATCCAATGAAACTCCAGAACCCGAAAGATCCGGGAGGTCCCCCAGACTCGACAGGAAGAGCCAGACAGACAAGATCCCAGGAAGAAAGAGACCCAAGCACACCCAGATGTAAATATAAGAATTCTAATTACAAAAATAAAGTCAAACTTAAACACTAAAGATCAAAAGAATACAATATAAGTTATAAGAAGAATGGATCGCTTATTCAAATAAAATGATTTATAATATTTGGGAAAAAGAGAGAGAGGAGAGGGGAACTAGATTGTTACGGCTCAAGTAATCTTAAGATACACCCTTTAAAAGTATGAGAACTACTGCAGAACATTATACCCATGCTGCCCATGTATGATATGACATAATTGTGTACTTAAGTTTGATGTATTTGTATAGTACCTACCCATGCGGTGTTATCCATATTTGTTTAATACCTAATATAAATGCAATTATCTATCTAAATTATCTATCTAAATAATATGATACTGTATATGTATTACAATTTTGTAATTTAACGTTTCCGTAGATTGTTTATTTTATTATTGGCACTTCTTATCTTGTGATGTGACAGGGTCCCGACAGAGTGAACGTTATTTTATGCACCGTTCAGACGAGTCTATCATCGCCTGGCCATGTAATGGGGTGTTAACATTTGGCGAATATCGCCAGACGAAAAAACAAAATTCGCCGGACATCCACTGATCGTTATGTGGTGTTCTCACTTTGGCTAATATCGCCAGGGCACCAAAATATCGCCAGCCATTTGAATCGTGTGAACAAAATGACAGCTAGTCTGAAACGATAAAAACCAGTAGAAACGATATCGTCTCGAGTTGACCACCTTCCAACATTTTGAATTTTGGATTGAACGATTGATTGAACGAAACGGCCGATTGAACGATTCGCGCATGCGCAGATTTGCGCGGCGTTCGTATCTATGGTAAAAACTTTATAACCTATAAATTTTATAATGTTTCCCGCTTCGTAACAGCTGTTATCTTTGTTGTTGGTTAGTAGCGTTTGTTTCCTTTTAAAAGGCGCCTTATAACCTCTACTATAACATTTTCGACTAGAAATAAACGCTTCGCGATCTCCATCTCGACGCCATTTTGAAAACAGTGTCAAAATCAAAGCGCATCTGCCAGATCGTTTCTATATCGGTGGAATGAGTGTTTTCACACAGTTTGTGAAAAAAAATGCTAAAAAACCGTATTTTTAAAATCAAATAATATTGTTTCAAGTACAAATTTCATTTGAAATGACCGAACTGTACTTATAAGAAAAATGCAGTTAAGTAAGTTGTAAAATAACGAATGTTGCCAAATTATTGCCTTATTTCGCTTACGTTGTTTGAATCTTGTTAAAAATTACCGAATTTTTGGCAACTGCAAAAAAAACCTAAGTTTTAAAGTAAGTGCTTTATCCTGCTAAGACAACTGAAACCTGCTAAATAAAAAAGATCACCAGCTATTAAAACTACCTGAGAATGTTCTCAAAGATTTTTAAATAATGTAAATAGAATCGTCTGTAATTAGACCCTCTTTCAACTTTTATTTTACTGCATTATCTCTTTTGTTTTACTATCGCTACCCCGAGTCAGGTATAATTCCAATTAGATTGGGTCTAGGAAAATTCACCGGCAACAATTTGCCGATGGACAATTCACCGACAACAATTCACCGAGAGGACAAATTACCGAGAGATTTATTGACCATAATTTTACACAAATACACAAACAATAAAATATAACATTACAATACGTGATTATATTGTTTCGTATTTGTCGACAAATTGTCTGTCGGTGTAATGTACGTCGATGAATTATCCTGTCGGTGAAATTTATTATCCTCTCGGTAATTTGTCCTCTCGGTGAATTGTTGTCGGTGAATTGTCCGTCGGCAAATTGTTGTCGGTGAATTATCCGGCTCCCATTAGATTTTCCGTTATTTTGTGTGTACAAAGAGATTTGACATAACTATAGAGTGGTCATAGATATGGAAACATATTTCGAGCAAAGAGGGAAATATCCTATTCTAGAATATTTCTTAATTATGGTAATTTATTTATCAATATGGCACTAAGTATAAGGTTGTAATAGTGGTGTAGAGGTTCTTGGGTGATCATTCTGGTTAGGTTTTTATTTCCATGATTTGAAGCGATATGGAACCGTGTGAACACCGCGTATTATGGCATCCGATAGTAGAAGGAAGTGTAGGTAGATGTATACTAATATGATGTCTATGTATTAGTTGTTGCTAAGCACATATCACTCATTGCGAGTGGATTGCCAAAAAAATACTTAAATGGTTATAGCAGTGGCGGGACTAGACTTTTGGTATTGGGCATGCGGTTTGTGTACAGTAGGTAGAACTTATTATACTGTAGAACCAATTATTGTTGGCCAAAACCCACACTATTTTTCTGCCCACAATAATCAATTCTATTTTTCTCAAAACCATTTAGGGTGTCCACAATAATCCAGATAGTTTGGATGACCCTCTTTTACAATATACCGTTTTAATGACACCAACATTTGAACAAGATTAATATCATAGAATGAAAAAGGTCAATCAATTGGTGCAAAATCACGCTGAACGAGGGAGGCTTATTTCTACCCTATAGCTACTCCCAAAAGGAGGGATAAAGGGCGATAGTCTCTATGTTAAGATTTTGTTATGTAAATAAAGAAAAACTTATATAACAAATACATATATTTAATAAATATAATCAAAAGCAACTATAAATGTAATCTTTTGAAACTTAATATTAGGTATCTTCTTCTTATTTTCTTAAGGCAAGTCACCTGACATCGAGTTAATTATGGTACTTAATACCTTATCTATCTTGAATCAAATAAATTTCAATCAATTAACAAAACAAGGAATGATATTTTTTACAGTGCAATACAAAGATATTATTAATTAACTTTACGTTACACACATTTACAACTGTGTCATTTTTTCACTATATATTTCAAACTTCTTCTATACGAAAACACATAAAATTCTAGAAATATTTAGATTAAAGAATAATATCTAGAGATTGTTACAGTATTTCTAAGAAATAAAGTGAAATATTATCATAATTATAATCATAAAATAATATACCAAACACCTGTTACCAATTTTAATTGAATATCAAAGTTATATTACGATTTTTTTTTTTATCAAATTACCTTATTGGAAAATAATAAAACGTCTTAAAAAACTAATTTGTAGTCAACGTATGAATAAAAAAAATAATGATCAACAATCAGATGCAAATTTGAAAAAAGTAAACACACAAAAAAACTAATGTATTTGGAGAGAGATGAATTTTTTTGTGTTTCTGGGATGTTGAAATAAAAATGATAATAATAATATTAAATTTTTGTGCAATCATTAAAACGAGTATAATATTTTATAAGAAATTCTGCTTATTGATAAAAAAAATCACTTAAAAAAGAATAAAATAAATAAATTATGTAAAGAAAAGAAACTAATGACAGCACCTCCGTGAGTAAGATATAAATAAATTTTGAGGTAATCATCATCATCATCTCGCCCTCAACGCTCCTCTCGGGAGCACAGGGCAGAAACCAGCCTCCTCCATTCAGAGCGTCTCTGCGCCAATTGCGTCACCTATTTCCACGACATTCCCTGCGCTCTGATTGTGATCTTTAAAGAAATAACAACAATAAAAAAAATTATCAAGATTTTCATCTGTATCTTCTAATTGAATGAAATTGAACCTCAATATTATATCGCGGTAACATGAATGTGGTTTCTCAATAAGCACATTTCATTTTACCACTATTGGATAAATTTACGCAATATACAACTTCAATTCATTAAAAATAATTATTAAAAATGACACGACCGAAGCCTTACGTACACATAATAAAATATAATAATATTATCTTTTGCACTAATACATACAAACCTTCCCTAGAGGCATTGCATCTGGTGTTCAAATATTATATTATTGTACCACTACACTTGCATATACCTACACTTGTACTAAACACTTGTATTAAGTACGTTAATAATATTAACACAAATTTTGGGCACAACAAACGTACTTCCCCTATGTGTGACAGAGAACATTAATGCTCCATATATGATGCAATGAGGCGACAGGCAGAAAGGTTAGTTGGAAGAAATCGCACCTCTGCGATAAACTCGCCCTCTGTATATTGATTGTATGATTGTCTTTGTTTTAAATGTAAGTATTTTTGTGTGAATTTGCTTGTTATCAATGTACAGTAAAGAATAAATAAATAAACAGGCGAAAGGGACAATACTATTTTTGAGGGACATACTAACGATGAACTGAAGTTTGCAAGGGTTGCGAACGTTTGGCGCGAAGATTTAAATCAAGGTTAATTTGCTTTATAGGTTCATTAGAGATCACATAAATTTGTCTACGTTAGCTATTGACCTGAAATTTGCAAAAGATTTTCTATCGTTTGACGGAAGATTTAAATCAATAAACTTCGTAGTTTTTTTAGATACTTTGTTTCAAAAATTATAGATTTATTCCTTGGGCATGCGTTGCTTTTTTGCATATATGGAAGGCACGCTACTGGGTTATAGATTCGTACACTAAGTGCTATCATAAGATAGTGGAAAATGCTATGTATTTACCTACACATTATTTGTCCGATCAGTCTGTTTATTTAGTTCGCTAATCTTATCAATATTATACCAACATAATATAATTATTTAACGCCTGCAGTATGCAAAGCCGTTACACACCTATGCCCAAATTCCTAATTTATTTCGGTAGGTACTGACAATGTTCCTTGACGAAAACTTTACATTTGAAAAACTATTTTATACCTATCACTCATTACAATAAATGGTCGGAACACGTCGAAAATGAAGAGGTGTTAACCAGGGTAGGCGAAAAAAGGCAACTCCTTAAAAGAATCAGCAAACAACGAGCTAACTGAATTGGCCACAACACCAGGCACCCAGGACTGCTTATCACCATCGCGGAGGATCAACTGAAGAAGGACATGAATTGTAGCACATACGTAGAACTAAAGAAACTAGCTGAAAAAAGGGACGAATGGAGAAGAAAATCGAAACTCGTTGCAGACCAATCCAATGGATTGTAAGGGTGCTAACACAAAGAAAGCGGGTTCCCTGCTTTCCGATGCCTGCGTCTACCTGCGCCGAGAATGTTTACATGCATTTTAATGAGCAAGAACATGTAGTAAAAGCGGGAACGCCGATTGCGATTTACTTTGCCGGCGCTTACCAGCACTCGGCGGTCGGCGCTGGCAACCTGCTTTCTTTGTGTTTGCACACTAACTATTGTAATGAGTTAGAAAAAAGGTTAATCTTTCAGAGATCAGCTATCATCCAATACCATGCGCCACGATTAATTTAAATAAAACAAAGGTACCTAACATTCCGGTCATCTCAACATGCCTACATATACACAGTCTCGCTTGCTCACTCAATCATCACACTAGCACAAAAACACAAATCAATAATAAAAAATTGGAATTGAACCGATTTGAAAAATTCTTTCACTAAGCTACATCATCCCCAGGTGACATACGCTATTATAGAGAACGGTGATCTCATCATTACGCTAACACAGCGAAACAAAGATCACACAAATCCCAAAAGTAAACATTATCAAGGAACGCATACTACTGTATTCCTTTTAAGGCAAAATTTAATATCACCATTTCATTACCATATAAGGGCATGACGATTCACAACAATGATCGCTCTTTATATGGACACTCCCTGTAAACTTATCGGCATACTTATAAAAATCACATAGATCGAATATTAGATAGAGCATTCAAACAGTTGGGTTTTATATTGAGGGTGTCTAGGCCGTTCAAGTCCATCAATACCTTGAAAGCACTATATTTTTCTTACGTGCGAAGTATTTTGGAATATGCATCGGTTGTGTGGAATCCGCAATATATAACGTATATAGATCGGCTAGAAAGGGTTCAAAATAAATTTCTGAAACATTTAAATTACAGATGTAGGCTATCTTTTGACGACTATAAACTCTCTGCCCGTCACCACAAGATTGCAACTTTGGAAAATAGCCGAACTGTGGGTGACATAATGTACTTATATAAACTTCTTAATGGTATCATCGACTCGACCGAGCTAATCCAAAAGATATGCTTTAATTACCCCCCAATACGGACAAGATCCGGCTCTACATTTAGACTCCCACAATGTACTACAAATTACTGCCAAAATTCGTACATATAACGAACTTGCGGTATCTACGACTCATTTTTTGGTGCGGTGGATATCCACCAATATACAAGGTCAAAATTCAGGTCACAAATATTTGAGACTTTGATAAGAGGCTGACTCCGCTGTAACGGTTTTCCTTCCCCTTTCTTTTCCTCCTTCATGAGCACTTCATCTTTGTTTTAGTTTTTTTTCTATAAGCTTAAAATACCTGCTGATAATTTTGATTCACATAAACACACACTTTAATTAAGTAATAACATTATTTACATTTAAAAAAATGTGTATATGTATGTGTGTGTATATGTATTAGTGATGTAACGAATGTCTGATTTTGGATATTCGCGAATGCGAATACGAATGCGAATATTTGTTGCCGACATTCGCGAATAGCGAATATTGACTTGCTTAAATTTCTACAATATTTCTCAAACATTAAAATTTCTACCCCCCCCCCCCCCCCCGTCGCCGAAATTTCAAAATGGTATAGGAATTTGAAATATTTCAAAACTCCTCGGTTTTCTTAAAAGAATAATATTTTCTTGCAGTAAGACCTAAAGACGGACTTTTAATAGCAAATGGTAGACAGACTAGATCAGTGGTTAACAAACTGTTGCGCATTAACAAATTTTACAATGACTATGGACGCAGGAACAACGATGTGTTGCTGCCCAAGGTTTGGAACCCCACGCCTGCCTGTTTGAAGCAATGCGAATCCATCGAGGAGTTCAAAAAGAAGGTTAAAGGATACATATTACACAAAAATCCTCGATGGTTGATCTAAGGGCTGGGCACGGGTTGTTCTGGACTTTGCGGGACGGACAGAATTTATTATAGGTATAACATATGTACAATATTTATTTTTTGATCGTTTAATTTTATTATTGTAATGTAAGATAGTTAAGATCACAGCCCAAAATCCCCATAAGGGATTAGGCAAAATAATATAGACTTAGTAAACATATTTTTTATGAATAATAAGGTTGTATACATCCAGCAACCAATTTAGGCAAATCTTTAATAATTACAGGATAATGCAATCTCTTCCTAACCAAACGAATGAATTAAGACCGAGTTCTCTCAACTTGATCGACTTATTTTTTACAATGTGGATTCCATACGGAGGAACAGTACTCCAGCTTGGAGCGAATCAACGATGAGTACAAGTACAAATACGATTCATATAACCTAAATGACTTTGTAGATTTCAGAATAAATCCCAGTATTTTATTGCTCTCTTCAATAATTTTGTTCACGTGATCATCAAAGTGAAGCTCAGAATCAAACATCACACCTCAATCTCTAATCTTATTTACTTCTTTTAAATCATGATTATGGATATTGTAAGTATATCGAATTTTGTTTCTATTTTTGATAAAAGATATCAGATAACACTTCTCCAGATTCAAGTGCCAGTTATTTTTTTACAGTACTCGTGTGGTCTTCCCAAGTCCTCGTTGAGCATTTCACAGTCAGACAATGATTGAATTTGACGGTATATTTTTAAGTCGTCCGCAAATAATATGAGCTCTGAGTGTTTAAAGTACTGTTTTATGTCGTTTATCAATATTGTAAAACGTAAAGGACCCAAACAGACCCCTGAGGGACACCAAATGAAACACTGACACTCCAAGATGAGTAACCGTAAAGTTTAACTGTCATCAATCTATCAGAAATATATGAGTCAATCCACCTTAGAAGATTCCCATGAATTCCATGAAATTCTAACTTCTTTATCAAAAGTCGATGACATACTTTCTCAAATGCCTTTTGATATTCGGTATAAATGGCATCCACCTGTTAAATCACATAAAAAATGCTTATTATAAAATAGCTAAATTGGGTGCATATATTTTCACTTGTAATACTGTTGTGTATTATGTAACAATTTTCATATCAGTTGGCAAATATACTCCCTGGCTCCTGCACGTGCTTTGTTTCTATTTTCACCGTCCTCGATTGGCCTTCCAACATGGCCATTCGACCGGATTTATTTTCTTTAAAATAAGTAATAATAATTGAACCAGCGAAAAATATTAATAGTTAATCGAGTGCTTAAATAAAACAAAATTTAAAAATGTAATTTAATAAATATTAAAATGCAGTTTTGCATAAATAAAACATAACACGTGCAAGAAGAAATTAAACTTTAAAAATAATAAAATTAATTAAAAATTAATATTTAAAACAATATTAAAAATACCACTCAAATTTCAATAAAATGTTATAAAATTTAATAAATCAATATTTAAAGTGCTATTTAAAAATACCAATCAATTTCAATATAAATTCAAGCGATTTTCGCAATAATAATAGAATAATTGTGCTAATATAAAATATGCACAATTTTATAAAAATTTAACAAAATTAAAAATTAATATTAAAAATTATTTTGAAGAATGCCGCTAAAGAAATGAAATACATAGTTTATAATAATTAACTAAAGCGATGTAAAAAAAAGGCAAATCATTAAAAAATAAACATGTGGAAGAGATCGCGCATGCAGAGTTGCAACAATATTAATATAAAGCAACATATAAAGATACAACATATCAATGTGATGTTTCACAAGGAAAGGCAGATTATCCAGTTAAACCTAGATGAAGGGAGAAACCTAGGTGTGTTTTAGAGGAAGGTTCATCTGGTATTTCTGCACCCATTCAAGGACAGGCATATTGGAACGAGCTACTCAAGACGCCGCCATATTGATGACGGAAGAGGAAGAGGAAAAGCGACAGCGCCATCTTTGTTCCGATAGCAGCCATTTTTCAACCATGGATGAAGCAGACAGCACTAATAGAGTCAACTCATTGAAAGGAGCCATAGAGTAATATAATAATGAGATGTTGTTGATGCTTCAAACTGCATCTATGGAAAGCAAATGTGAATATGACAGATGGTCTTCTATTCTGAGATAAGTAATGTTGATGTGTTTGTTTAAATATTTTCAAGTCTAAATTAATTATTATTTATTCTTAAGTTGCAATTCTGATGTGCGGTATTATTTAACATCGCAAATAAAAATATACACACACTATTGCATTGTAGATGTTGTGTTAAAAGACAGGCTCTGTGACGAATCAATTTAAATTATTCTGAAATTATTGTTTGATAATATAATGTGCTCTGTTTGAAACACTTATGATAAAAAGATTTTGAATGATAAAACAATAATAAATAAAACAGTGATTATCTGTACTTCTCTGTCACGGCGCCTGCCTTAAAATTTTCAATTGCAGAAAGGTCTTATAAACCTGCAATATATATTTAAGTTGCGACAAAGACTCAAAAGCCTGCAACAACATTTAAAGTTACAAAATAAATATAGTAACACAAATACTCTTACCCTAAGAGGTAAGACAAACAAAAAATGGGTTTTACGTAACCGTAAAAAAATACGTTCTAAGTTCAAAACACATTGTGATGTCAATGTGTCATCAGAACACCAAAAACTTAAATAAAAAATTCCGTACCCGTTGTGACGTCAACGTTGTATTCGGAGGAAAATAAGGTTGTATAACCAAACAAAAAATGGGTTTTACGTAACCGTAAAAAAATACGTTCTAAGTTCAAAACACATTGTGATGTCAATGTGTCATCAGAACACCAAAAACTTAAATAAAAAATTCCGTACGCGTTGTGACGTCAACGTTGTATTCGGAGGAAAATAAGGTTGTATAACCAAACAAAAAATGGGTTTTACGTAACCTTGAAAATACGTTATAAGTTCAAAACATATTGTGATGTCGATATGTAATCAGAACACCAAAAAAGGGGGTTTTCATGGCCTCCAACAAAATTCTCTTGCCATAAAATGCAAGAGAGTTACAATAGAGTCTTTAAGGCCTGTAACAAAACAATACATGTAAATATGCATTTAAAATTGTTTTATACAATAAATGTTGCATATAGCAAAAATTTAAAGGTAAAATACCTAATAAAAAATGTTATTTACCAATAAGGTAAAATTAAATAAAACATAAATAAAATTATAGTTAAAATGTACTGAACAGGTATGTCTATATATAAAATGTAATCAAGTGATAAGCTTCGTGTTCAGAATTATTAATTTGATTAATTGTTTAAAAAAAATATTGTGTATAATATCATGTTGTGTTAAATAAAGATTTTACAAAAGCTGTCACACTTGAATGTCACATTTCATGGCAAATAAAGTATATCAAATTTATCAATTAAAAGAAATATTTTATTGAACACATGAAGTGGGCATGTAAAATGTATGACTAAATACCTACTTGTTTGATTATATTGTAATGTACTTACTCACAAAACAAAAATATGTCTTTGTGTATAAAAAATTAATTTAACAACTAAATACCTACCTATATGTTCTATATATGTATTCATGTATAATAAACTTACCTTTTGTTTGTAAAGTTTATATATATATATATATTTCATTATACAAAAATGTGTGCATACTAATGTGTACATAAAGGACATATTTTTTGTTGAAAAAAAATATTTAACACCTAATAAAAGGTACTAATTATTAATTAACAGAATAATAGCAATTTGTTATTTATAAAATGTAACAGTAAAATATGTATCTACTTGTTATAAGCAGGTTGGTATATTGGTACCTATCATAAGAAAAGTAGGAATCATTTGTTAAAATTGTAAAACAATATGTGTTCAAATGTTTAGAACAATTACCAGTAGGTATACAAATAAAATATAAAAAGAATTGTAATTAAAATGTTTTGAAATATTATATATGTATGTCAAAAATGTAAACAAATGGTTAACTTCATGTCCAAAAATGGCGATATGATTTTCTTGTAAAAGAATGTTTGAAAAATAATACTGTGTTGTGTATAAAAATAATTTCTAAAAGGTAATGACACTTGAATGTCATATCATAGTAAAAAAGGTATAGGTATACCAAATTTATCTACATATTAATAAAATGAATATTGTATATTATGTATGTCAATATAATGTTATTGTGAACATTTTAATAAAGAATCAATATTCTTTATATACCTATTACCAAAATTAATGTTTTCAAAAATAAAACAATTTAGGAAATAATTTTGTAATCAATTTTCTTTAATGAATAGAAATCATTTTTGTGATTTCTTAATATAAAACATTTGCACAGCAAATGTAAAAACATAGTTATTTGAATATTCAATAAAATACAAATAAATGGGCATGTAAAATGTATAAGTAAATACCTACTTATTTGATTGTAAAATGTACTCACAAAAATAAAATAATTTTTAAATGTAACAACATCATAATGTATAAGAGGGTAATTTAGAAGATTAAATACCTATATGTTCTCTATATGTATATTGATGTATATTAAATGTCTATTGTATACCTACATGAAAGCCTGTAATAAATTGCAAAGCAAATTAATTGCGAAAACATATAGGCACTTACCTATTGTTTATTGGATTTGTGTGTATTTCTAATGTATCAAAAAAATGTTTGCATAAAAGGATGTCATTTATGTTGAAAAATATATTTTATATTCTTGCTTTGGTTGGAAGTACCTACCAGTAAAAATAATTAAATTCTTTTAGGTATATGTGAAATACCTATTTGGAGGTACTTATCAATTAAAATGATAACTTTGTGTTATCTATGAGATATTCTATTTGTAATAGCTTACATTATAAGTTACAATCAATAAAACTTTCTATAATACCTAATTGGAGGTACTTAATAATTAAATAATAACCTTTTGTTATTAATCAAATGTTGCACTTGTAACAGTTTAAAATAAAATTATATCTATTGGTAAAATTTCCTGTGATATTTGTTTGGTAGTACCTACCTACCTATTAAAAAAAAAAATAACATTTGTTATTTGTGAAATGTTACACTTGTAACAACTTGCATTGCAGTTATGTCTTTTAATAATATTTTCTTGCAGCAGCCAAATAAAATTCCTTTATGTAAATAGGGCAGAACTGTGATGTAAATATATAATAATATAAATACCTATGTATTAAAAGGCTCGTTAGGTATAGAGCAATAATTAGCAACAATGTTAATTAATATTTAATTATAGGTAAATAAAAATGCCTATGCAGATTAAACTTATAGGAAATAGAAATACCTAAGTTATTCAAAGGTATAACTTTATTGTTTAACAGATTTATTGTTTATGAAACATAAGTGTGAGTACATACTCCAAAAATATATCAAAATTTAATATTTATAGAATGTGAAAAATAATTTAATGTACAATGGAGTGGAATATTGTGCACCTGAATGTAAAATGGTGATGACATGATTTCCTAGGATGATACGAAGAAGATGAGAAAAAATATAAAATTTAAAAAAAATACAGTCCACTGAAACATCAAGGCATCTCTTCGTGCGTCCTTGGGAATATGTTAAATCACATAAAAAATGCTTATTATAAAATAGCTAAATTGGGTGCATATATTTTCACTTGTAATACTGTTGTGTATTATGTAACAATTTTCATATCAGTTGGCAAATATACTCCCTGGCTCCTGCACGTGCTTTGTTTCTATTTTCACCGTCCTCGATTGGCCTTCCAACACCACCTGTATACGATTGTTCATAGCTGAGAAAAGAAAATCAGTGTATGAAATCAGATTTGTTACTGTCGATCTTCCACTCGTGAACCCATGCTGCTCTACAAGAAGATACGGCTTCAGGAAAAAGTAATTTTTTCACGAACAATACCCTCAAATATTTTTGAAATGGGTGATAGAATTGAAATTGGTCTGTAGTTACGAACGTCCAATTTGCTGCCAGATTTATGCAAAGGAGTAATACAAGCCATCTTCCATTTGCATGGAAGCACCCTTCTTGTAAACTCCTAATCAATATCAGATAAAATGGCTTGGTTAAATGACTTGCACATCTCTTTAATATAATTGGTGCTATAATATCAGAGTCAACTCCTTTTGTCTCATCTATACCTAATAAACGTTTATAAATATCAGATTTCAAGATGTTAACTGTGAATAAACCTGAGTTAGTTAAAATATTTTCCGATTCTTCAGTATTAGAATCATGTAAATTATTCAGTGAAAATACAGAACCAAAAAACGACAAAAACAAGTTCGCAACTCCCTTTGGATCGCTCAAAGTCTGGTCACCGTCACCCATTACCCTTGGATAGCCTCTAGATTCTTTAAGGAAATTCACGAACTAATAGTTGTTCACGTTCACGACACCCTGTTCAATTTGATGATCACGTACCGTCAAACTAAATGAGTTCGTCGGTAGCCTGGAGGTAGAGTCTCAGCCTCATGAACAGGGGGTCCGTGGTTCAATCCCAGGTGCCGGCAAATTCCCCTTTCACGACACAAGCTTTTAGCTTACTGTGAAAGGTGTATAAGGTTGTATTTGGGTTTATAACAAAACCCAGATATATCTTTTAAAAAAAAAAAATTGAAAGACTTGACATTGCCCTTAAGTGACTTCTCAGTGGTATTAATAAAATACCTACAATCGTGATTCTGCGACAACTTAAACTGAGCTCTTCGTTGAGAAAATAAATTGTAGTCAGAATCATTACGGTACGTCTTCCACTTATGCCAAGCCTTGGACTTTCTCTTAAACAACAACACAGTTTTATTAGAGGGACACCCTCTTCATAGGTGTATGCTTCTCAATTATCGGCAAAACATACCAATAAAACGATTCAACCATCTCATTCACCAGGCATTCACCACCAACACTTTGTAGTTCGATTTTTTTTTCCGAAAAGTTTTTTTGACTTAAAGTAGGTTATTCAATTTCTGGATCATATTATTTCGAGACAAATCCTCAGCAATTTCAAACTCATAATCTATCAACAGTGAAGGATGGTGTGAATCCTCACCAACCAGTGGAGAGTCACATCTGGTAACAGAACACGGAATACTTGAAAGAACTAAATCTAAGATAACTTGATTGCTGTCATAAATTCCGTTATACTAAAACATATTGAGAAAAGATATAGATTCTATCAAATACTGCGCAACATTACCCGAATAAGAATACGGAACAAAGATTGACTCAATATCAGGGTCTTTTTCCATTGGATTGTTGGGATATTGAAATCTCCAATAAGACAAATGTCCGTTTTGTCGTTATAGCTAATTAAACCTTCAGATATACCTACTTTAAAAAAAAAACGTTTTAAGTATCCAAGGATGTGGAAGGCGGTATATATACTACAACCAGTAGCAATGAGCATTTTCCATGGAACTATGTGTTGCCGATGAAAAACGAATACTGGTAAAAATAATTTCACCAATATCATCCCAAACAAGAATGGGTGAACATCCCAGTGTCCGATTCACAGCAATTAAGACCCCACCTCCATCCCTTTTAACGCTCAACATAAAATCCCTATCCTTCCGGTAAACTGTAAATTCGTTTTGAAAATGTTCGCTATCAAATATGCCACGATTTTTGCCAAGTTTCCGTCAGAACAATTATATCATAATTATTTGCAAATATCATAAGTTTGCTCTTAATTCCTCGATCTTAGACTTCAATCCCCGACAATTCTGATAGAATACTTTAATGTGGTTCACCTTGTAGTATGATATAAATGTTCTCTAAATAGTAGGTATATATAAAATTATTGTAGGGGCCTATACTCATAGCAGTTGTACAATACTTAAAGCAAGCATATAATTAACCCTTTCTTTACCAGCGATTCCAATTGGAATCATTCATATTTTTTTACATAAATCTCAATGAAAATGAATAACTGTATACTTATTTTTCTTTTTTATCATTAACCACACTTTGTTTTGTCATTTGCAACAATAAGAACGACAGAAATTTTTTTAACAACTAAATTCTGAAAGTTCAATGTTAGGTTTTTGAATAGTGCACGTTTTTGGTTGAATACAGATACTCAAAACTCTACAAAAGCGAGTTTTTTTAATTTTCCAGCATGTTAAAAATTTTTTTTATGAAGCAACAATATATACTTGAATTTCTGATAATAATTTCAAATGATATATTTTTTTATTACATTGAAACGTATGTTTTTTTATATGATTCCATTTGGAATCATTGGTAAATTAATATATTTAATTAAACCCTTTAAGTGAAAATTTTGAATTTTTATATTTCATGTAGTGTTAATAAATACTCAAGACATTGAAAGGATTAGATGTTCATGATATTTTTTATGATATTAGAAGGTAATTTAGCTGACATGGAGCTGTCTGATGATGAGGATTGTGGAGAAACAATTTTTGGAAACGGTTTGGATAATACTAAGTTTGATAATCCATTTGATACTAATGAACACCCATTGGATGTTGATTATACAGCATCGATTCAACAGCAATCTCATTTTGAAGAAACATTACAGAGACAGGACACAATCACAAATCAAAGAGATCAAGCAAAATATACAGGAGATCAAACAATGTGCAAACAGCTTATGATGAATGCAATACTCCATTTTTGGAACTACTTGGTGTTGAAACACCATTTTACAACTCAATAAATTCATCGGTGATGTAATAATCATAAATTTTGCATCACAAACACAAATATATGTATATTTTCCAAAAAGATGGTGTGTTAGTTGACGTATGTGAACAAGAAATTTTGATTTTTTTTTGTATAGGTTCATAATATGTTAATGGACATTGAGAATATGCTTATACTATGTAGTATGTACTGGGCAGTTGAAAATCGGTATTCTCCAATAGCCGATATCGTGTTATGCAACAGATTCACAAAATTGAGAGGACTAATTCATGTTGTGTGACGAAACTCATAGAATATTGACATGTGCGTGGTAAATGCTCGGCTCTTATACCGTCGTCACTATAGCTAAAATGAATACGAAATGAATCAGAAATTCCAACCCTTAAATATGCCACCCATCCCGAATGTCTTAAAAGTATGAGAAAAATGACTTGTGTGGAGCAACAATCTAAGAATTGGTCTCCCACTCTTTTCCGCAAGTTTTTGAGTGTCCTGTAAAATACAGGTGTTCAATAAAAATAAAGACATGTAACATTTTGAATACAGCGATAAGGTTTGCCACCCATCCTTAATGTCTTAATTTTTTGTTAGCACGGAGTGAAGGGTTTGCATGATAATTACACGCAGTTGGTCTGCTGGCTACCCCACTTGTGGGATATGTCGTGATGGTAAAGTAGCAGTAACAATATCTTCAAAGTTAAAACTATGTCACTAATTAATTAAAAAAGTATTAAAACTTTAACCGTTTGTGTTTTTTTTACTACTTTACCATCACGGCATATCCCACAAGTGGGTAGCTAGCAGACCAACCACATGTAATAAACATACAAGCTGTCCTCTACGTGCCAACCAACAATTAAGACATTCATGATTATCTCATTAGTGCTGAATTTAAAATGTAAAATATCTTTACTTTTTCGAACTCCAGCCTTTTATGAGACACTCGAAAACTTACAAAAAAGAGTGGCTTGCCACAAAATTTGATATTGTTATACATTTGTTGAGAATGTAAAAGAAATAATTTTTTGCTTATCACTACATTTTATATTCTCTATTTACCAATGACGACAATTGGAATCATTAAAATTTCCAAAAAACGGGAGAATTTTTTAAAAAAAAAATAATCAAAATGACTTTATAATCACACACGCCTATTTTTCATAAAATATATTTTTTTCCTCAAGGCTTTCATAATTCGGTAAAGAAAGGGTTAAATCTCCACAAATGCATACTTCTCCCAATAATAATTAATAGTATTATCGAGCAAACGAAAACATGAAACAATACAACAAATGCGGCCAACACGGAACAGCAGGACAAAACTAAACACGATCTTAATCTAGTCTTGATCTTGATCATACGACGCAAGAAGGGACTATGGTCAAAAACACCGCGCTACCGCTAACGCGCGATCGGTTTGTGTGTATTTTTGGCCAATAGTCACTTCGTGCGTCGTATGATCAAGATCAAGACTAGATTAAGATCGTGTTTAGTTTTTTCAAGAGTAGCCCTGCTGACCAGATACTTTATTAGAAAAATAATATTCGGAAAACATTCGCATATTTTTTTGCGAATGCGAATACTTTGAAATATGCGAATATTCGCGAATGCGAATGCGAATATTCGTTACATCACTAATGTGTATACTATACATACTCTTAGCTACAAATGGCATTCAATAGCGCTGCAAGGCTTATTTTCCGCGAAGATAAGGGTTGCCACATCACACCTTTGCTGGAAAAGTTGCACTGTTTAAGAGTAGGTGAAAGGGTCCAATACAAACCGTGCCTTATAGTCTACAGAGCTTTGAACAAAATGGCACCTCAGTCACTTTCTGAACTCTGTGTTCTCAAAACACCTGCAAGTAGACCTCTACTCTCAGCTAACACATCCACCAACATGCTGGATGAAAACAAAAGAGCAAACAAGTCCTGCTTCTATGATAGGGCTTTTGACGTCGCAGGACGCGTCATTTGGAACTGACTCCCCGAGGACCTCCGAAATACCAGCCGATTACAACGCGCCCTTGAGATGAATGCTCCATTAAACGGCGCCAAATAAATCATCCAATAATAATATAATACTATATATACAATTTGTTTACTTATTTATGAATACAATTATACAATCAATAAAAGCATAAAGAATGGATTATCCAAACAGGTGGAACTGTTCCAGTGGTGTACTTTCCATGTTTGCAAAAAAACACTCAATACCCTACAGATAAGCTGAGTTTTGTCTGAAATTATAATACAAAAATAATGAGATTGTAAAATATCTCATATCCTTACACCCACATTTTTTTTTTAAATATGTATCTTGGTTTTTGTTATAAACCCAAATACAGCCTTATACACCTTTCACAGTAAGCTAAAAGCTTGTGTCTCTCCCAAGGGTATTTTCCCAACATATTTATAGGTACATAAATTTCTTTCATTATTTGTTTTAGGGAGAAGAGATACATCAAAACGTGGCAGGTGGTGTGATCCTGAGTGACCACAGCCTAGTTCTGCAAAACCTGAATAGGAAGGCAGCTGGAAACTATACCTGTATGGCAGCCAACTCTGAAGGGAAAGGAGCCAGCAATCCTATGGCGCTCATTATCAGATGTGTGTAACAATGTTTATTTTTGTTGGCCTGAGAAAATGTTAAACGGGTTGAAATAAAAATCGTTTGAGTTTATTTTATTTTATTTTATTGGCACATCTACAGGTTTTACACAAATATAATAATATTTTACGAGGGTTGCTACTTAAGTTTTGAGATACGGCAAAACCAGTGTGAATATGTCAAATCTGACATTGTCATCGTAAAATTTGAAACATTTTATGGTAAACATACTCAGAACATTTTGTTATACAAGTGATATTTCTATTGTTTACACATACTTGAAAAATTCAATTTGTTAAAAAAATGGAATTCAATTGGGAACATTTTCGTGCGATAATTTTCTATGACTTTCGACGTGGATTAAGCCAACAACAATGTGCCGACCAACTTGTTGCGACTTTTGATGATGAAGCTCCATCTCGAGCCACCGTGTTTCGCTGGTTTTCTGAATTCAGTCGTTGTCACACTTCGTTACAGGACAATTTTCGTGAAGGTCATCCAAAATTGGCTGTTGTGCCAGAAAACATCAGTGCTGTGGGTGGACTGATTTTGCAAGATCGCCATGTGGCATACCATGAGATTGAGGCATGCTTGGGCATAAGTTCCACTTCCATACATTTAATATTTTATGAACATTTGACTGTCAAAAAGATTTTTTCGTGTTGGATATCGCATAGTTTGGCACTCGTTCAAAAAAAGGCTCTTGTCGATTGTTGCAAACAAATGATGAAAAAATTCAATCGTGGTGCTTCAAAAGACATCTACAGGATTGTGACAGATGACGGTTCATAGATATATGCATATGAGCCCGAAACTAAACAATAATCATCTGTATGGGTCTTTCAAGGCGTGCCAAATCCAACCAAAGTCGTTCGCGCACGAAACACTTCAAAGCAAATGGTCGCCTGTTTTTTCGGAACAACCGGACATATTGCTACCATTCCATTCAGCAATGTAGAACGGCTAATTCTGAATGGTACAATACCATTTTTTTGCCAGAAATCTTCGAAAAAATAAGGGAAACCAATTGCAGAAGATGAATCATTCTCCACCACGATAATGTATGCTCTCACACACCAGCTCAAACAAGTGCATTTTTGAGCATTCAAAACATCAAATTGATGGGTCATCCACCGCACAATCCTGATTAAGTTCCCAATGATTTTTTTTATTCACACAAATCAAAAATAAGTTGTGAGGTTAACGTTTTTCGACGTCTGAAGAGACGATACATGCGTTCAAATCACGTGTTCTGGAGGTACTTCAATCAAACTGGAAAAAGAGCTTCGAAAATGAGTTCAAATGCATGCAAAAGTGGATTGATCCTGTTGGAGAATATTTTGAAATACAATACAGCCATTTTCGATTATAAATATCTGTTTATACTTGCTTATCTCAAAACTTTAATAGCAACCCTCGTAAAATATACAAACATACTAACCCATTTACAGATTTACATTTGTATTTGAATATGCTTAAATAGCTAAAAAGAAAGTTAAAATGATGATAAAAAACCAAATATTAAAATACAAAAGAAGAAAAATAAAACAATAAAAGTTGAAGCGAAAGCGTAATTTATTCACATAAGGACAATATTGATAAAAGAGGCGCGAGATTTTAAAATGTAAAAAAATGGATTGTACTCTTGGTTCAAAAATTGGACGCTCACGGCGTTAGTAGTCCGTTCATTTGTCGACAGCCAACCCACAAAACAATTTGAAGATAATAAAACAAATATTTGCAACATAGTACATTTTGTATATTTTAATATTTATTTTATACATCTTACATTACACATATTTAATAAGATACAATGTATTGAACTACAAAATGTACAATAAATAGTTGTACAAAATGTACATGGTGCACCTTTCCACTATTAGTTATAACAAATATTCAAAATTTTCGTTACACCTTTATTGAAAGAGATTCATCATCAATTCCGGATACCGCAGAAGTCTGGGGCCTTCCATTTAACCTTAGTAATAATTTTCTGTTTTGCGCCTAGCAAAGAATTGGTTTCCCTATCGTTTTCGCAAATTTTCGAGTGTTCTGTAAAAAGCAGGTATTTTACATTTCAAATTCTGAATGTCTTATACTTGTAATGGCACGGAGAGGACAATCTATGTGTTTATTACATGGGCTTAGTCTGCTGGCTACCCCACTTGAGGAATACGACGTGTATGTGTAGTAGTAGGTACAAGTATACTTAATTATTATTTATTTATTTTTTCATAAATAAATGTCTTGTAAAAGGCGGATGTTCGAAAAAATAAAGACTTTTATATCTTTAATTCAGCGATGAGGTTTGCCACCCATTCTGAATGTCTTATACTTTTATTGACACGGAGAGGACAATCTATATGTTTATTACATGCGGTTAGTCTATTGGCTTCCCCACTTGTGGAATACGACGTGAACGTGTAGATCTGTTATCCTCCAGATAAAATACTATATATTATCATCATAAAAATAAGTTTTGTTGCATTCACCTGAACTTAAAAATCCCCATATAATAAACACGCAAGCTGTCCTCTTCGTACCAATATAAAATCAAAACATTCAGGATGGGTGGCAAACCTTATCGTTGAATTTAAGATATAAAATGTCTTTATTTTTTCGAACACCTTTACAGGACACTCGAAAACTTACGGAGAAGAGTGAGAGACGAATTCTTTACTGGGTGCTCCACGTGATGAAAATTAACTCATTTAACTAACCCTTTCTTTTTTTCCATACAAAATATTATAATACATAAAAATTTGATGTGATGTTTACTTTCACATAGGTATCATTATTATTAGTCTCCAAGCTAAGGAGATTGTGGCGTATTTGGTCATATATGTGAGAGCACTACTAACGCTACGAGTGTCCAATTTTTGAACTTGGAGTACAATCCATTTTTTTACATTTTAAAATCTCGCAAAAGAGGCATTTGCATACCATAGATCACAACTGTATATTTTATAAGTGTCACAAATGCAACCATAGGCAACTCTTAAGGTAGTATTTACATGTTTCAACATTTCTTCTTTAATACTCAATTAGTATTTACAGAATTACAACAGACCAAGAGCAAATAAAATTCAGCATTTTATAAATTTTTATGTAGATATATGAAAATCTTATTAAATTTATTGACAAAGATTAGGTCTACTTTCTTAGGCATAGGCAGGACAAGGAATTACTTGGAGGATACGACTCCAGAAGAACCAAAGCATGAACCAACCTAAGTAATCCAAGTCTCTTAATCGCAATAACAAACTTTATGAAATTACAGTCGATTGCGCTTAATTGGGACAAATCTCAAAGAACAGAAACCAAACCAAGAAATCAATAGTAAATTTATATGTTTAATCGGGACAACGTTCCGCTTAATTGGGACAGTAATTTTAAGATCACAGCACATATCGTCCCTCTTCTGACTAACAGTCGTACATATCTGCCTAAATGTAAAATGTTCAAGAGAGCGTTTTTTTGTGTTTTGCCATGCATATTTTCATCTCTCCTAGTTATATGATACAGTGTAAATACCTATATTACATTATTTTATTTGTACCTATTCTTATATATTTCAGAATCATTTTGGTAATGAAATTTTGAGGAATTAGTAGATATAACATATTTTATTAGAATAATTCGTAAATACGACAACAAATCAGAAAGCTATTCCAAGATAACGGTAACAGTTACAGGTGTGATCTTCAGTGAGAACATGCAGGGCACATATAAATACATAGGTGATCATAACTCGATTTTGTCAAAAATGTCAGATACGACAGTTAGTCAGAAGAGGGACGATATTATTTTACACATATTCACAAGAAAAAATATGTACAAAGAATTTGAAGTGAAATGTTACATAAACAAAAGACAGACTACACTTGACTCATTTTTGCATTGAATTAAATTGTATGTACCTACCCATTTCTTATTTTAATTAGGTAGTTTTTTTTCTTAAAAGTTTATAATACATATTTGTAATTTATATGATAATTTATATGACCTATACGTAATTTACAGTTCCCAAGAATTTATAGAATAAAATTGCTGAAAAAAAATATGCATTGTTTAATTTTATCCAAGCCTAAGTCGATTCATATGCGTCGAAACTCTGTGTTGTGCACTCCTTAAGGAAGTTCACATAATATGTATGTGTATCATATACAACATACCTACCTAGTTAATCAGAGATGTGACGTATTTGAAATAAAAGTATTTGAAATACAAATACAAAATACAAAATACGTATTTGCATTTTGTATTTCAAATACCTTTTTGTAAAAAGTATTTTGTATTTTATTTGAAATACTTTTTTTGAGTATTTTGTATTTTACACAAAATACTTTTACAAAATACCTTTTTATTGTTTGAAACAAAAATCTGCCATTAATTGATATGCTCGTACGCAAGCTTTTTTTTGCCAATTTGTTGAATTACAATTACAACGTTTCCATTGAGTACTCCATGTTTGAGATATACACACATAATAATGATGATTGAACAAATTATACCTAAATCACTCGCAAACGAGTGGATGGCCTTGAGAATAGAATAGAACAAAATTATACATGACCATTTCAAGGCCATTTCAAGGGCGCTGTGATTTCTCCTGAATGGTAGCATTTTCAATTTTGTCTGAAGGCAAACTATTCCAGGCAGATGCGACTCTGTTTCTTCTTTCTGCAAATTTAGAGGTATTTGCCCTTTTGAGTTCAACGAGTTTAAGAAGCTGATCACAGCCTTCGCCACACATTTTCGTCAGCGGAACAGCTCAGTGGGTGGTGTGCTGCCTTGTGGACAGTGAGACAGTTTAAACACCACTATCTCTAGGACTCACAGTTAGTGTAGACTTCTTAGTAGTGAAGTTATGTGGCAGCTCTAATTCTCTCTGTAAATGATCCGTAGGCAACATTAAAAACCATCTGAAGACGATAAGGAAGAGTCTGGAGCAGTCCTGTATATAATATGATGTTACAGTAGTCCATACGATTTCAGATTTGGATTATCCATTCTGATTTATTTTGCAGCCCAAGTCAGGAATTCTCTTACCTGCTTGATGATACTCAATCCATTTATGACAATTTTCGGCTTATCTCTTTTAACAACGGTACATTTTGTCATGACTTAATTAAATTTTTTTTTCTATTTTGATAGTTTTTCCTAAGGCTCATCCTCATTGTCTGCAAGCAATGATATATCGAATCATGTCAACCCTTTCTCCATTTATGTATACTCTTGTCCAGTTTTTCATTCATCAATGGTATTCATCAATTGTCTGCAAGCAATGCTATATCTAATCATTTCAACCCTTTCTCCATTTATGTATAGGTACTTTTGTCCAGTTTTTAATTTCTTTTTCATTCATCAATGGTTTAAATATTAAATACTTGTCTTACACCTTGTTCGACTATTTGTAAAAAGTATTTTAAAAGGGTATTTTAAAAAAGTATTTTGAAAATACGTATTTTGTATTTTGTATTTAAATACCATTTTGAAAAAGTATTTAGTATTTTGTGTTTGAAATACAAAAATTCAAAAGTATTTGTATTTTGTATTTAAATACTTTTTTGGAAGTATTTTGCACATCTCTGTAGTTAATACTACCTATCCAAATAGGTTGACTGTGGATAAGTGTGATCAATTGGAATGATTAATCTGGAGTGGTTCAAAATATGTTTGATGTTTTTTTTTTTTATATTAGAAACCAAAAGTGCCTACCTACATTCAGATAATCAATATAATTATTATGTTTAGTGCAAGTTTTAGAAATGTTATCTATGGGTTGGTGTAATTATATTATGATGACATTATATTATGAGATAATTAAGAATGCTCTTGAATTTAAATCAGTTCTCTGTTTTTGATATTACACATAGAACTATATTCTGAAATAAAAAGAAACTATAAATATCTAACAATAAAATAAGAACATATTATATTAATAGCATCGTTGTAGATATATTAGATTTTTTGTGATTTTGAAGTTTACCATACTTCGAAAAAGATCATTGAAACATCATCATTTATAAATCAAATCTTTTTTAAAAGAAAACTTATTAATGTCTTCGAAGCAATAAGGTCTTATTACATACCAGCAGTTGTTTTTACAATTTGTTCATTTAAATTTTGATAAGTATGAGGTTCTCGGGTTTGCTGCGTGGATCTCCATCGTTCTGTCTTCTAGCTTTCGGCTTCGATGTTGAAGCCATCTTCAGGAATGTATATTTCATTAATAGTTTGATATTTTTGTGATGAAAAAAATATTAAAAATGTTTATAACCTGCCAAGTGGATGAGACCTGTTATTGGATAGAGTCTATTGAGGACATACAAATCACAAAACAAACAAACAAATTAACCTACGTACCAACAAAAATATTTATGTATGTCTGTCATATCGGTCATTATGAAAAAGTCCAAGATGTCAAAAATATGCCATTCTAATTCACACAATTTAGGCTTTTCATCATTAGAATGCAAGATATTTCATCACCAAAATAATCTCTGAAGATTTCGTTTCCGTATTGTTGTATTTATTGTTATATCCATTTTGAATTTAATTCAATACAACGAAAAAATTTCGTTCAAGAATATTGCTACTTACGAAACCTTTCATAGATTTTCATACATTTGTCATTAAAATATCTTCATCAATATAATTATAAGGTATTAAGAATTTCTTACGTAGATCAATGTAGAGAGCATATAACAGAGTATAATAATTAATAATATCATCATTCTTGTAAAATGTCTCCGATCTATAATGATTTGTAAATAATTATACTAAAAATGAGCCTTTGGAGATCTATATCGACAATCTGTTAATTTTTTCATCATTGTATAATTTATACGTGGAGTCCCCAACAACTGTTTTCTATAAGTTTTCGAGTGTCCTGAAAAAGGCAGATGTTAAATTAAAAAGGGTTTTGAATACTGGGCGAGTCATGGTTTACCTCTGAGGTCTAACAATCAGCGCATCCATTCAATCCTGTCCCATGGCAGAACTTTTGTCTCAAACTCTTTTGCAGTTCAGGGTGCTCGTTGCTGGAATCATCTCCCATCCAACCTTCGACTGACTCAAAGTCTGACGTCATTTAAGCGAGCTGTTAAAGAGAAAATGCTCAATCCTCAAACTCTGTAACCTAAAACCCATCACTCCTGCCCCCCCTCCCCCTCCTTTTTTCATATTTATACTCTGTTAAATAACTTTTTTGTTTTCTGTATAGGTATATCTATGTATTTTTTTCTCTTCTATATATTATATGTATGTATTTTTTTCTCTATGCGCACGTGTGTATGTATTAGTGATGTAATGAATGTGCGATTTTGGATTTTCGGGAATGCGAATATTTGTTTCCGTCATTCGCAGATTCGAAAGAAATTAGTGAATATTGACTAACTTAAATTTCTACAATTGCTCAAACATTAAAATTTCTACCCCTAATATTCTTATATCCCTTCTCATTTTTACAGGTAATTAATTAAACTTATTTGATTAAATATCTGTGGTGTAACAAGGATGGATAGAGTGAGAAATGTCCATATCCGTGGTAGTTTCAAAGTCGCTCCCATTGTAGAAAAAATAACTGAAAACAGATTAAGATGGTACGGACACATCTCGAGACTACCACAGAATAATATTATATGATCAAAAAGACAATGGACGTAGAAGTAGGACCCAGAAGACCAGGCAGACCAGTGACCTCCTGGATGTCCACAATTGCCAGGAACCTGAAGGAGGCAAAGTTGCACTCGGAGGATGCAGGGAACTGGAAAACTTGGAAGATGAGGACTAGGAGAGCTGACCCCAAGTAAATGGGATAATGGTGAGAGCGAAGAAGATAAAATATCTATTTGTCTACCCGTGGAGTCCTCAGTTAAGAATAGGTCTCTCTCTCTCTCTCAAAAAGTATAAAAACATTCATCTTAAATTCAGCGATGAAGTTTGCCACCCATCCTGATTGTCTTATATTTTGATGGCACGGAGAGGACAGCTTGCATGTTTATTACACGCATCTGGTCTGCTGGTGAAGGTAGACATTATATAATACTGGTATACAATGTTCTTATAATATTGTGTGTTTAATAATATAGTACAAAGGAATAATTAATAAATAAAAGACCAATCACTTACTTATGATTATTATAATTAAAGTAATTAATTGTACACAAATTATATTAAATAATTAATTGTACACAAATTATATTAAATAATTTTACACAAATTATATTAAATAAAACAATTATAACAATTAGGACCTAAAATAAAATTATTAAGGAATTGCCAAAAAATACTATCACACACAGCAAGTCAAATCGAGAAGTGAGTAGGAAAATTATTCCTAGACTGGGAGTGAAAATTGAAGAACATTTTATAAACAAAATTTCTATTTTAATTAACTACATAGTACAAGTATACACCTATTCAATGCTTCTTACTATATTATTTTATTGTGTCTTGACTTTTCATAATTTTTGTATGTTGTGTTAATTACGCACTTTCTATTATATTATTGTTTTCCCTTTCTATTGTATTACTGTAATATTGATGAACCCAATTATCCTGTGAAGGACCTACAGTTAGCCTCCTCGGAGACGTGATCTCCGGGCAAGTCCTCGAAATTTACAGCTTCGGACTGAATCGGATTTGCCTGTCACTTCTAATTTTCTAACGGAGTGCTTCTTGTCTTGAGTTTTCCGAGTCTCAGATTTATTATTATTATTATTATTATTATTCTCTTTAAAGCTACTTTGCACATCATTACAGCTTTTAGCCAATGCGATGTGCAAAAGGATACTATAGTTACACAATATTTACAATATTCAAAAACAACAAAACAAAAAACATAAAGCAAATAAAATACATACATATATACATACATACACATACACACATACATACATACATACACACACATACACATACATACATACATACACACACATGCATACACATAAAAAATCAAATAACAATCACACAAAAGATCACCATAGAATGTTCGTTGACTCAATGAAGGCAACAAATTCCCTGTAAGATACGTAAAACATGTCACAGTTTTGAGCCAACAAATTAAAAAAGACCATTGCCTTGTTGGTCGGAGAATTCATCGCCAAATTTGTTCTTCCATGGGTAGGATAGAACAACAAATGCCCCCGCGATCTACTGTAGGAGTGCGGTACATAAAATGACAACTCTGTCAATACCATCGGATTATGAATTATTCCATTCAATAATTTAAAGTAATGTTTCAATAGGAAAAAATTTCTTCTCCTCTCAAGTGTATCATAACCCAAACATCCAGCGACAAACAATGAAGGATACAGAAATGGGTAATATCCATACGTTCGACAATACAGATGTCTTAGAAATTTCTTTTGAACCTTTTCAAGCATTAAAGTATATCTGCTTTCATTCGGATCCCACACAACTGAGTTTGACTCGAGAATACTCCTGACCATGGAATCGTACAACGTTCGTAAAGTTGATTCATTTTTAAAGTACTTTGAATTCCGCAACACAAATCCTAAAGTTCTAAATGCCTTCTCAGTAATATTGTTAACATGTACAGAAAAATTTAAATCTGTAGTATATGTTACCCCAAGGTCTTTTGTCTCCTGTATTCTGAGTAGTATATTATCAGCCATATGATAATCAAACATAACTTTGTTATGATTTCTCGTGTAGGACATTGCATTGCATTTTTTAATACTAAAACCTAGTTTATTTGTATTTGACCACTGCATTATCGAATCAACATCCTTCTGCAGCAAATGTGCATCCTCAACATCAGCAACGCATCTGAATACTTTTAGGTCATCGGCAAACATTAAATATTTAGAATGATTAACATACTGGCCAATGTCATTTATAAAAAGTGTAAACAACAGTGGTCCCAGATTTGACCCCTGAGGTACACCAGAGTTCGCAAAATATTCTGGAGACCTACTTTTATTATAGGATACAAATTGTTTGCGACTTCGAAAATAAGACGCAAACCACTTCAACAATCCATTTGAAAAACCAAATGTGCCCAATTTCATCAACAGTACATCGTGATCCACTCTGTCAAAGGCCTTTTCGAAATCAGTGTAAATGACATCTATCTGAAGTGACTTATCTAGGCTCTGGCCGACATAACCTGCAAAGCATAACTGGTTGGTTGTAGTCGATTTACCTCGACGAAATCCATGCTGTTCGTCAACCAAAAATGAGTTACAATGAAAATAAATTATTTTATGCAACATCATTTCAAATAACTTCGCTGGAGCCGCAAGAATTGCCACAGGTCTATAATTTTCAATATTAGATCTATCACCTTTTTTATAAATGGGCTTAACTCTTGTTGTTTTCCACTTTTCAGGAAATATACCACTACTAATTGATAAATTGAAAATAAATAGTAGCACTTCGCACAAATAAAATTGACCTCCTTTGATCACAAATGGAGGAATCTCGTCAGGGCCAGCCGCATATTTTGGCTTTAACCTAGAGAATGCTTCAGTCATATCAGCCAGAGTAAAACTTGTTATATTTATGTGCTGATTTGCCACTGAGGATGATGATACATCATTTACATTTAAAACTGGAGCATCGTCACGATACACAGAAGAGAAGAAACTCGCAAAGGCACCCGCTATATTCTCTCCTCCCATAAAAGAAACATCATTCAATGTATAGCTCAAAGGTTCAAAATCACTTTTTGATTTACTTTTTATGAAATTCCAAAATTTTTTGGGTTCATTAGCAATATTTCTTTCTGCTTCATCAACGAACTTATTATGAGCATCGTTAATCATCTTTTTCACCAATGAACGAAGCTCCTTAAACTTGTCATAAGCTTGTGTTGAACCATTGGATTTCCATAATTTATGCATTAAATGCTTCCGTTCAATCGTTCTTTTCAGAGCACTGGTGAACCAAATTGGATATTTTCCGCGATTAGCTTGACCATTTACTTTAAAACAATTATCAAAAATATCATACAATTTTGCATACAAAAGATCAAGCGCAGTATTAACATCTCCAGCAGAGAAAACATCCGACCAGCAAGCATTAGCCAAACAGTTATTGAACAAATGCATACATTTATAATTAAAATTCCACCTCGGACTTCTATCAACATCGGCAGATATTTTGTCATTCAAGATTGTGTTATGACAGTTATTTAAGCTGTTAATGACAGTTATTTATTTATATAAGACAGAAGCTTATATAAATAAGCTTCTGTCTCAGGCCAGTTGAATGAGTATGCTGACTTGCATCTGTGGTCCCTGTGTTTGGCTCACATCTATTAGAAGAGTATGCTGACTTGCATCTGTGGTCCCTCTGTTTGGACCATATCTATTAGAAGAGTATGCTGACTTGCATCTGTGGTCCCTCTGTTTGGACCATATCTATTAGAAGAGTATGCTGACTTGCATCTGTGGTCCCTCTGTTGGGCCCACATCTATTAGAAGAGTATGCTGACTTGCATCTGTGGTCCCTCTGTTTGGCCCACATCTATTAGAAGAGTATGCTGACTTGCATCTGTGGTCCCTGTTTGGCCCACATCTATTAGAAGAGTATGCTGACTTGCATCTGTGGTCCCTCTGTTTGGCCCACATCTATTAGAAGAGTATGCTGACTTGCATCTGTGGTCCCTCTGTTTGACTCACATCTACTAGAAGGGTTGTATGCCTGTAAGTTTTAATTGTTTGATGATCTTGGGATGAGTCGTTATTGTAACTGGAGATGTTCTCCGCTATACGGTGTCTGTCTCTTTGAGAATGGTTGCATAACGATACAAATCTTGAGTGTTGTGATCATTGAAGCGTTATTGGGTATGAATTTATTTGTTGATGCCCTTCTCTATGTAGTGTAGGAACTACTATCCTAAGCTGGGAGTGTGCCTTCATGTCTGTTCCTATTACTATGAAAGATAAAATGCTTGATTGTGAAGAGTGACCATTTCAGTATGAATGTTTCAGTGTGGAAGACTGGATATGTCTATTAATGATGCACCCTCGAGATGTATATTGTGCGAGGTATTTTATCAAACTCTTAAGTGGCAGTATAAGGAATCCAATGATTTTGAGTGAGTGCAGTATCTACATACGTCCCAGTTCGTACAATCGTTCTCGACAGCATGTACTTTTTTACCCCACGGTAGAATTTTTACTGATAGTATAACAAACATAATACCAAATTTTCCTGTCGGTAAGGCTTATAAAATTGTTTTATGATTTGAATGTTCATGTCGATATTTTCAACATAACATACAATGATTTTATCGCCAGGATAGAGACTCTCCTTTGATTCCGTTTTCTTTTGATGATATCTTTTGAGTTTTTCTGTCATTTTTTGACTTGGCATTTTTTTTTTCATTCTTCCTGCTGAGATCACCTTATCACCTATCTAGGGTGATATTTTAAAATAATAATCTATGTCCAAATGCTGATATAGAAAGGCAAAACAATGGATAATTCATGTGTTTGTAATATGTGCAAACCTTACATTTCACTGCTTAAACTAATTACCACTCGATCTTGTTAAAATAGTAAGATAAAACTTTGTTAAAATATAAAATAGTATACAAACAATATTTGGTAAAAAAATGTGTTGTGCAATTATTTTTATTTGTAATTTTTTTTTTATATCATTACTTGCATTTTCTTGTACATGCTTTATTTTTTTGTTGCTTTGGTTTATTTGCACTGTTTTTTAAGAGAATATAAAATTCACAATAAAATATAAAATTTATATTACCTACAATGCACAACACTAAGATTTAAGTGAGAATGTCTATAATATTATTTTTGCAAATAACTATTACATAATATGATTGTCTCCAACCTCTGGACAAAATAATAAAGAAATAAATACAAAACTGTCATCAATGAAGGTTGATGTTATTTAAAAACTGGTCTACAAAAGTATTAACAAAATGATGTTAAATAATATAATACAAAGAAATAATTAATTAATAAAATAACAATCACTCTCTTACGACTAGTATAATATTAATGAAATTAAGTACCTATACACAAATTAAAATAAATAAAACAATAATCATAATACAGAAATGCTGAAATAATTACTACAGTATTTACTATAATATTAGTGAGGCTGGGAAGATATAAAAATATATGTTAAATGGAAGAAATATATAAATTCAAACAAAGATTTGATGAAAATTATAATGTAAAATATTATAATAATTATTTAATTGCGAATTGTAAATGTGAAAAACTAATAAGGAGAGATGCGTTATGTGAGTGGATTTCAAGTAACTTGTGATATGTTACTGCAGCCTGCTATACCTACCAGATAAAAGTGGTAACAATATAATATAGATATAGGTAGGATTTCAAGTAACTTGTGATATGTTACTGCAGCCTGCTGTACCTCCCAGATAAAAGTGGTAACAATATAATATAGATATAGGTAGGATTTCAAGTAACTTGTGATATGTTACTGCAGCCTGCTGTACCTACCAGATAAAAGTGGTAACAATATAATATAGATATAGGTAGGATTTCAAGTAACTTGTGATATGTTACTGCAGCCTGCTGTACCTACCAGATAAAAGTGGTAACAATATAATATAGATATAGGTAGGATTTCAAGTAACTTGTGATATGTTACTGCAGCCTGCTGTACCTCCCAGATAAAAGTGGTAACAATATAATATAGATATAGGTAGGATTTCAAGTAACTTGTGATATGTTACTGCAGCCTGCTGTACCTACCAGATAAAAGTGGTAACAATATAATATAGATATAGGTAGGATTTCAAGTAACTTGTGATATGTTACTGCAGCCTGCTGTACCTACCAGATAAAAGTGGTAACAATATAATATAGATATAGGTAGGATTTCAAGTAACTTGTGATATGTTACTGCAACCTGCTGTACCTACCAGATAAAAGTGGTAACAATATAATATAGATATAGGTAGGATTTCAAGTAACTTGTGATATGTTACTGCAGCCTGCTGTACCTACCAGATAAAAGTGGTAACAATATAATATAGATATAGGTAGGATTTCAAGTAACTTGTGATATGTTACTGCAGCCTGCTGTACCTACCAGATAAAAGTGGTAACAATATAATATAGATATAGGTAGGATTTCAAGTAACTTGTGATATGTTACTGCAGCCTGCTGTGCCTACCAGATAAAAGTGGTAACAATATAATATAGATATAGGTAGGATTTCAAGTAACTTGTGATATGTTACTGCAGCCTGCTGTGCCTACCAGATAAAAGTGGTAACAATATAATATAGATATAGGTAGGATTTCAAGTAACTTGTGATATGTTACTGCAGCCTGCTGTACCTACCAGATAAAAGTGGTAACAATATAATATAGATATAAGTAGAATGAAATGAAAGGACTACTTATTACAATCACTGGCTTAACTTATTTATAATACCTTCACCACTTCCTTTCGTGTACCTATTAAACAATAAACAGCTGTTGCCTCTTTAATTACAAGAACTTTTTTAATATACTTTATATAAAAACACAATACACCGTTCCTATGACAACGAAATCAGAGAGCAGGGAATGTCGTGAAAAGAGGTGACGCAATTGGCGCAGAGATGCTCTGAATGGAGGAGGCTGATTTCTGCCCTGTGCTCCCGAGAGGAGCGCTGAGGGCGATGAATGAATGAAAAACATCCATTATTCTACACATTTAAATATACATGATACAAAAAGTATAAAAATCCAAGCCAGAATTATAAAATATAAGAAAAATAAAAGTTCATTTATTTATTCATCATATACGGCACACTAGCCTATAACAATAAAAGTTTACATACTTCATATATACACATTACAAGCAAGTAAATATATAATCTAAAAATAAAAATATTGCTAATTATAAAATCGATGCGCCTAAAAAAAACCACATCTTAAAGTGAAAAAAAATAATTTGAATCAATAAATTCTAATTCTAAATATATGTAAGCAATACATAATCATACAATAGTTATTCTATACACACTGCGCCCGTTACAAAGTAAATAATTATTCTAAATATAAGCAATACATAATCATACAATAGTTATTCTAAACACACTGCACCCGTTACAAAGTAAATAATTATTCTAAATATAAGCAATACATACCTAATCATACAATAGTTGAGTCATATATTTCCAATATGCGCTAACTCCATTTATTTTCAAATATGACCTTGTTACTTTTTCGTTATTTGTATCTTATTTAGTACTTGAAAAGTCACTAATTTGCTTCCAAAAACCGACACATTCATAGAAAAATAACTATTAAAAATTATGTTATTTCCAAAAAGCGATATGTTTACCATTAGTTAGTTCCAAAAACCGGCACGTGCGACTCAGCCAATCACATCGCGTCATTTCGACCATTTTCAATATGGCAACTAGTACGATTATTCGGTTATTGTGTTGTTTGAGTTGTCCTGCTTTTACCGTATATTTTTAATAAAACTGTTAAAAATTAAAATTGGCGCCATTCTGACGGTAGCGCTGTGTACACCATGCCCTTCTTATGTGGTGGCGCTGGTGTCGCAGTTGATGAGTGCCTCACCCCATTGTGTTTGTAACTGATCACTATCGTGTTTGCATCCATTAAACCAATTAATAAAAACCGAAACCTGCGTTTTATTCTAACAGGTTATGGGCCCAGATATACGCCTTTAAAGAAAAGTAAGGTTGCATAGTTCGCCGATAAACGTGCGTCGACAAGTTCACAGTAAAAACGCGCGTATCGAACTCCGTAGAAGAACACGCCGACAAAAGTGAGGTTACCTAGTGCATCGGTGAAAACGTGTGCCGACAAGTTTGAAAATTGACAACGGTTGGGCTGCTCAACTAAGAAAGTACCGTGAAACCCACATCAATTAGATCAGGATGAACACCTTCAGTCAGTCCCTGCCGAAATTCTCAGGGCTCAACTACCGCCAGTGGAAATTCCAAATCAATTGTGCGCTCAAGGCAAACAAGTTATACGATGTGGTATATGTACCATCGGAAAAGGTGTGCGAGGAACAGGACGCCAAAGCCATGTTTCTAATCTCCACTGCCTTAGATTTGGAACAAATCGCTCTTGTGGAGAGCTGCACAAGTGCGATGGCAATAATGGAGAAGCTGGATACTGTCTACAATAGAAAAGGAGAACTGAGCAAAATGCTCTTATACGAACAATTCTCCAACTATCGAATTACCATGGATGTGCCAATAAATGTACACATAACTAATGTGGAGAACATTGTAAGGCAACTCAGAGAGGCTGGTGAAAACGTAAGTGATATCGCTATGATCACTAAAATAGTGAACAGCCTTCCAGAAGCCTACAGAACTTTTAGGCAAGCCTGGCTTTCAATGGACACATCGAGGCAAACGGTATCCAACCTCACAGCTAGACTCATTGATGAAGAAGTACACGAAAAACTTCTTGATAACACTTCTAATGGGAGTGCTTTAGCATCTGTAAAGAAAAGAACATTCAGGTGTTATAACTGTAATAAGTTAGGGCACCTAGCAAGAGATTGTCGTCAAGCCAAAAGAAATGGAACGTCTGAATCAAGAAATTGTGCCTTCAGTGCTGAGGGACCTTCCAATAAAAGCTCAGACAAATGGATACTAGACAGCGGAGCATCTGCCCACATGACATACCAAAGAGATTACTTTGAAACTTTCCACAACTGCCAAGGGCTCAATGTCGTCTTAGGAAATGACGTAGAGTTAGAAGTAAAAGGAAAAGGAGAGGTAAAAATTAAAAAACTCGTGGATGGATGTTGGCACGAGTCGTCAATATCAGAGGTGTGGTATGTCCCCGGGTTGAGGAAGAATTTGTTTGCAGAAGGAGTTTTAACACAGAAGGGGATGAAAATCACCAAGGAAAATAACACTGCCAAGATTTTTAAGGGAAAGCAACTAGTTGCATATGCAAGAAAAAATGGAAACAATCTCTATGAGATGCAATTTGAAACTGTTGTCAACAGGAAGACAGTAGCCATGGCGGAAATTAAGAAATGGCATGAACGCCTAGGGCATGTGAACCTCGACACTATACGAAACATGATAACAAAGAATTCTGTGACCGGCATAAAAATTGACAAATTCGACGATTTTGTGTGTGAGGGATGCATCAAAGGGAAACAACATAGACGTCCTTTAAAGGGTTCCCTCCCTACCAGCTTTGAAAATGGAGATATCATATATAGTGACTTGTGTGGTCCCATGGAGGCACCATCCATAGCTGGAAGCAAATACTTCGTAACATTTACAGACAGTTTTTCTAATTACCGAGTAGTGAAATTTCTCAAACACAAGAATGAGACATTGGAAGTGTTTAAAAATTATGTATCTCTGATGGAAAATAAATACAGCATTAAATAAAGTTAAAGTTCTACACACTGATAATGGGCTCGAATACTGTAATGAAGCTTTCAGAGAATATGCAGCTCAAAGAGGAATTCAGCTTCAAACCACAGCGCCATATACTCCACAGCAGAATGGGGTCAGTGAGCGATCCAACCGTACTATTGTAGAAAGTGCTCGATCTATGATGCAATCTAAAAATCTTCCAAAGTATCTGTGGGCGGAAGCCGTTAACACTGCAGTATATATTCTAAACAGAACTCCTTTCAAACATGAGACCACACCGTATGAGAAGTGGACAGGAACAAAACCAGACCTAAGCCACCTGCGAACTTTTGGGTCTGTTGCACATGTACACATTCCTAAAGAGAAAAGAAGGAAGTTCGACAGCAAGAGCGAAAAACTTATTTTTGTAGGATATGATGGAAATTCAAGTAACTACAGATTATATAATCCCAATACCAAAAGAGTTACCATATCAAGAGATGTGATATTTGCGGAAGAGGAAGTATTTGAAAACTACACAATAGTCGAAGAAAATGACAATAACACGCCCGTCTTGATATTTGGTAGCCATGAAGCCACTCCTAGAAGCACACTTGACGTAGGATATGATAATAATGATTTTGAGAACTTTGCACAAGAACAAATGCCTACTCTTACACAGAATAGTGAGGAAATAAATGCGTCCCATAATTTATCTCCAGAATCTACAGACACGGATGACTTGCGTCTGCTTAGTGACCTCGCTCTTGAATGTCCTAGTACAAGCAACGAATACCCTCCAAACATTGTCAACTTCAGGCCACGGAATACTCTCAAAGTACCCAAGAGGTATGAAGTCAACATTACAGAGTTTGTGCCAACAACATACAGGGAAGCTGTAGAATGTGAAAACTCATCTGTGTGGAAAACTGCAATTGAAGAGGAACTAGCAGCTCATCAAGATAATGAAACATGGCAATTAGTACATACACCACCAAATGTCAAGCCAATTGGATGCAAATGGGTGTTCAAGTCAAAAGAAATGGACAACACGGTAAAACACAAAGCCAGACTGTGTGCAAAAGGCTTCTCTCAAGTGGAAGGGATAGACTATACAGAGACATTTGCACCAACTGTGAGATATGACACAATTCGACTAATGTTGACACACGCCGCTGCAGGGAACTTAGAAATTTATCAATTTGATATAAAGACAGCCTTTCTTTATGGTGAACTGAAGGAAAACATTTTCATGCAGCCCCCTGAGGGCTTAAATGTCTCAGAACCAAATGTTGTATGCAAATTGAATAAGTCACTGTATGGCTTGAAACAGTCACCGAGGTGCTGGAATAACAAGTTTACCAACATATTAAACAAGTATGGCCTGCAGCCTACTGAAGCTGACCAATGCTTGTACATTGGTTCCAAGTCGGAGCATACAATATATCTTTTACTGTACGTTGATGATGGATTGATATTATCCCAATGTTCCCAAGTGCTGAAGGATGTACTGAGGGATCTGGCTTGTAACTTTAGCATGACAACGCAGGAAGAGGTCAAGGAATATGTAGGCATACAGATAAAGAGAAACAGGCAGAACAGTTCTATATTTATTCACCAAGAAAAATATACCAAGCAACTAATCACCAAATGGAATATGGACGAGGCAAATGCAGTATGTATTCCAGCTGATCCAAATATCACAGCATCTCAGGAAGAGCAGCAACTCAACGGCAAACTACCTTACAGAGAAGTTATTGGCTCTCTAATGTATCTTGCCATTGTGAGTAGACCGGACATAATGTTCGCTGTGAGTGTTTTGAGCCGTTACCTTAATAGCTATAGTACCTCACACTGGATATCAGCCAAGAGAATCATTCGATACCTGAAAGGAACACAAGACCTAGGACTGTACTATAAGGGTGGGAGTATAGAATCAATTAACATTTTCTCAGACTCTGATTACGCAAGTGACTGCAATACTCGCCGCTCAACTACTGGATATGCCACCATGCACATGAACACTGCTGTTACATGGAACTCTCAGAGACAACCAACTGTAGCACTCTCCACCATGGAAGCAGAATTCATGGCTGCATGTGCCGCTGTCAAGGAGATTTTATGGCTAAAGCAAGTAATGGCAAATATGACAAATATTGATAACATTATGTTCACACTCCATATAGATAATCAGAGCACTATAAGCTACATCAAAAATTCCAACAAACATAAATCCACCAAGCACATAGACATTAAATACAACTTCATCAGAGAAAAGTACAATGACAACAGTTTTATATTAAAGTATGTTCCTTCAGATGACCAGATTGCTGACATTCTTACCAAACCATTGCCTAGAGAGAAGTTTGAAAAATTAAGAAGGATGCTGGGTATGATCACTCAGAAAGAGACTTAAGATTCTGTAAAAATTGTAATTACAGTTATAATTGTTCATGTTGTTCTTTTTTTTGTTTCATTATGTATTAACAATGCCTCAGTGAATGGCTCCAATTTTGGTGGGAGTGTTAAAAATTAAAATTGGCGCCATTCTGACGGTAGCGCTGTGTACACCATGCCCTTCTTATGTGGTGGCGCTGGTGTCGCAGTTGATGAGTGCCTCACCCCATTGTGTTTGTAACTGATCACTATCGTGTTTGCATCCATTAAACCAATTAATAAAAACCGAAACCTGCGTTTTATTCTATGTTAAAAATTAAAATTGGCGCCATTCTGACGGTAGCGCTGTGTACACCATGCCCTTCTTATGTGGTGGCGCTGGTGTCGCAGTTGATGAGTGCCTCACCCCATTGTGTTTGTAACTGATCACTATCGTGTTTGCATCCATTAAACCAATTAATAAAAACCGAAACCTGCGTTTTATTCTAACAAAAACAATGTGTGATTTAGAAAAAATAGTTAATAAAGCACCTCCTAATAAAGGAAGAAAGCGTGTTCAACAACCAGAATTATGGAAGAAGAACATTTTACGCGAAAAAAGGTATGTAAATATTTGTCAACTTACTATGTGATGATAAGCACGTGCATCATATACAGGCTGTACAAAATTTTGTCTTTTTTGTAAAATATTCTAAATTTATTTTTTGAGACTAATTTCTTTCATGAGATTGCTACTTTTTGTCATCAACTAAATAGATTTCATATATCTTAAGACTAATTTGGATCCATTATCAAGCAATATTTTTTACATATTTAGGTACACCCCTAGTGATCTGCCTACTTCTCCCAAATGTAAACACAACACCAAGTCACTGAAGTGTGGATCTCTAACGATGACTGATTTGATCCATATTCACAATTTGTTTTATGGACAAAGAATAAAGTTGCATCAAGTAAATTGGTATCCCATATTGAACCTGTAAACATAGCGCCTTTTAGTAACGTAAAAAAAGAAAAAGTGACAGATGTTTGCAAGTTACTTGAGAAGCATTATGGGAATAAATGGCGAGAGCTTTCAGATCTAGCCTATTATTGTATTGCCGAGCAAGCATATTTTAACCGGGACCAACAAACGCCCGATTATAACGAAGACAACGATATACAGTGTGAGGGTATGGAGGAAAATGAAAAATTTGTTTAACTAAGTAGCAAGCTACCATTTTTTCATATTATATTCTGAATATAATTTTTAATTAATATTAATGTTCAAAATTAATTATTCATGTCTCCTTTCTTTTGTCACCTTTATTCTTTATATATTTTTACTTAATAAATTAAGAGCATGTGTTTTTTTATAAAATGTATTATTTAACATCCTGTATATAACTATAAAATTAGTTCCCTTAATAATAACAATCAAAACCCGCCAAGTCCAATATTGTTATTTCCAAAATCCGTTATTTTTAAAAGTGAATTCCAAAATACGATAACTCCCGTTTTGGTATTTTTTGGAGCTTGTTTTTTTATATATTTTATATATTAATCTCATAAATTAAGATTTGTACATAATCAGAATATTGCACTTATTGTAAAATCATACAGATATTCGATTCACTTTGTTATTTAAAACCAAGACAGATTTTTGATTCTCCTGAATAATTGAGTGTTATGGAGTTGGCGGTTATTGGAAATATATGACTCAGTTATTCTATACACACTGCACCCGTTACAAAGTAAATAATTATTCTAAATATAAGCAATACATAATCATACAATAGTTATTCTAAACACACTGCACCCGTTACAAAGTAAATAATTATTCTAAATATAAGCAATACATAATCATACAATAGTTATTCTAAACACACTGCACCCGTTACAAAGTAAATAATTATTCTAAATATAAGCAATACATACCTAATCATACAATAGTTATTCTAAACACACTGCACCCGTTACAAAGTAAATAATTATTCTAAATATAAGCAATACATAATCATACAATAGTTATTCTAAACACACTGCACCCGTTACAAAGTAAATAATTATTCTAAATATAAGCAATACATACCTAATCATACAATAGTTATTCTATACACACTGCACCCGTTACAAAGTAAAAAAATATTCTCAATATAAACCAATGCACACACATTGTAGAGCAGGGATGCACAGACTTATAGGGAGCAGGGGCCACTCGGGAACATTATGAGCCAAGGACGGGCCGCTATAAGAAAATTAACACTAAAAGTTTTAATTTCTAGAAATGCTCACACATTAAAATTTCTACCCCACCGTCACCGGATTTTCAAAATGGTATAGGAATTGAAAATATTTCAAGAACTCCTCGAATTTCTTAAAGAATATTTTCTCGCGGAACCTTTTTATACAATGAACCAGGTATTTGTACCGATTGTTTGAGTCAATACCGGATACTAAAAATGTTATGTATTTGAATTTCTACCCCTGTCCCCATCACCGAATTTACAAAATAGTAGTGGAATTTGAAATATTTCGAAATTTCCTCAGTTTTCTTATATAATATTTACTCGTATTATTAAGTATCCTAGTACTTTTACCCGATTATCAGTGGTATTATCAATTTTTTTTATATTAAGTATATAATTCGCTGGCGGACCGCAGATACACCGACCAAGGGTCGCATGTTGTAGAATGTACATCACTTCTTCGTTTTTTGTGTGGCAACTCACCTCTTGGTGGAGTGTTCTTTCCAGTGTCGAGTTTTGATTGAAGGAGTTAGTGATCCTCTCTATCTACAACTTAATTTGGTTTGTCTTTAGAAAATTTGCTTTCAATCTCGCTTTAGAAAATTCGCTGTCTCGGTTATTTCTAGATAGGAGGATAACAACGCTCGTGGGGAGTTGGACATTCAAAGTTAACAATTCCTTCAGAAACCGTGGGTATCCGTCATATATTAGACAGCCAAAAATATATGGTTCAGATTGTCCTCACCCAAACCACATTCACAGTTTGGGCTCTCCATGATTCCAATGCAATGAAGATGGGATCCAATGCAACAATGTCCCAATCTCATGCGACAAATGGATGATATCTATCTATATATTTATTGAATTTGGTCCTAACAATCCACGGTTTGTTGGATATCGCTGGCTAAACCTGAAAATATGCTTTTCCATTTTCGTTACTAGATATCTCCCAAGCTGACTGCTGGGAAACAGATCTGAAGACGGAGTACTATAAAATCTGTTTGAACCTGAGACTGCCGCCTCTCTAGCTAAGGAGTCCGCTGTTTCATTGCCGGGTATGCCACAATGACTGGCCTACATCACTTAATAACTGATAATCAAACATCTACTACAGTGGACTCCGCTAATGCGGAACTAATTCAATTGATGATTAATACAGTTATAACATATTAAATTGTGGCACAAAATCAATAAAATAAAATTAATGAATTATAATAATAATAAAACAATTAATGTTATATGGAACAACAGAAATTAGTTAACAAATTCAAATGACAATACAAAATTGGACAAGATAAATTATAATTTGATTAGCAAAATAGGCACATAGAAGAATAATTAGATGATAAACAATATAGGATAATCAGATAAAAAAAAATCAATTTCAAATATTTATAAAGGGATAAACAAAATCATTAAAATCATGGATATAAAATGATAACATATTTAAAAATATATATTTATTGACTATACAATAGGAAGGTATAAAAGCACTGAATAAAATGAGAGCCGATAGTAAAAATAATTTACTTAGAAATTAATTATGTGGACATTCTTTAACACAACCTTGTAGGCGAGTAAAAACACTTTAGGAAATTATAATAGTATTAATTCTAGGGTCGGCAGACTAAAGCACCTAAGTCAGAAATGGCAACTTTACAGGAGAAACAAAAAAATACAATTAAATAGTCTAGTTAAATAAAAAAAAAAGAGTATTTTTAATTCACAAAAGTTTATTAAAAATGTTAATTTGTAGACATATTTGACTTGTGTTCTTAAGTAGGTGTGTATTGATCAAGTTGAAACAATAAAAATAGGGATGGAATATTTGACTATGTCCTTTAGTCCGCCCACCCTAGAATTGTGTTGGTGCATACGTAGTGAAATTCCATAATGAGGTTATTTGAAACAAGTGTCGATCACAAGAGGGACGTGCTTTGACGAGAGATTGATAATGATCTGATAAGTCGAATCAATAACTTATAAGTAGCAGAAAGAAACACTTGTTTCAAATTACCTAATTACAAATTAAAAACCTCATTAATTTTTTGTCACCCAAATCTAACATATTATATTAAAAGACACATAGAAGCAATTTGTGGCTTGAACATCTCCCTGATCCCCTTGAATGTAGAAAAATAAATATTAAACATATCAATATCGTTTACCAGTTCATTTCTCACATAGTTCATGGAATAATTATCATAATACAGTAACTCCCTACTCCTAGAACTATATCCAGGTATCTGGTACTTAATCAAATAACTCAAACCAGGGACATGAAAATAGCCAATTACAATTATATATGAAAATGGTTCATAATTATCTTGCCTGTCTGCTAATCTCTGTAGATGTGAATATGATTGCAGTTGTACATATGTGAATATGATTGCAGTTGTACATTTTTTTTAAAAAGATATATCTGGGTTTTGTTATAAACCCAAATACAACTTTATACACCTTCCACAGTAAGCTAAAAGCTTGTGTCGTGAAAGGGGAGTTTGCCGGCACCTGGTATCGAACTGCGGACCCCTTGTTCAAGAGGCCGAGACTCTACCTCCAGGCTATCGACGAACTCATATAGTTTATAATTAATGAAAAGTAGAAATTGGCATTGTATACCATCAATACAATTACTGATATGAACGGAGCAGCTATATATAATGTAGAATTAATTAAAATAAAACACTTATTAGTAGTATATCCACGGTGACTTTTTATTGGACGCGAGCCGGCTTTCAAGAGCTTCCGCTCTCATCATCAGGCTGGCGAAAAGATAAAAAGTCACCGTGGATATACTACTAATAAAAAGTCACCGTGGATATACTACTAATAAGTGTTTTATTTTAATTAATTCAACATGAATTTCCACCAAGTACCGTCGGTTGAAAATATCAACTTTATATATAATGTAGTCCAACCGTCATTATTTTTTCATTTATAATAATTCACCTCCAATTAGAAGCAGATAATCTACTACATCCTTATGTTTCTTCAAAACAGCTATATATAATGCGGTACAACCATCATTATTTCTTTCATTTATAATACCTTTACCTCCGAATAGAACCAGATGCTCTACCACATCCTTGTGTCCATTCTCAGCAGCTAAATGTAATGCAGTACAACCATTACTATTTTTTTCCTTTATAATATTATTATCTTCGAAAATAATAAGATACTCAACTACATCCTTATGTCCATTTTGGGCAGCTATATGTAATGCAGTAGAGCCATCATTATTTTTTTCATTTACAATATCTTCACCTCCGATTTCAACCAGACACTCAACTACATCCATATGTCCATTCTGGGCAGCTATATGTAATGCAGTACAACCATCATTATTTTTTTCATTTACAATATCTTCACCTCCAATTAGAACCAGATACTCTACTGCATCCTTATGTCCATTCTCAGCAGCTATATGTAATGCGGTAAAACCATCATTATTTCTTTCATTTATAATACCTTTACTGCCGTTTTGAATCAGATGATGTAATAAATCCTTATGTCGATTCAAAGCAGCTATATGTAATGCAGTCCAACCAAGAGTAGTTTTTTTATTTATAATATCTTTACCTCCTTTTACAACCAGATACTCTACTACATCCTTATGTCTATTCAGAGCAGCTACATGTAATGCGGTACAACCATCATTATTTCTTTCATTTATAATATCTTCATCTCCGATTTCAACCAGACACTCAACTACATCCTTATGTCCATTCTGGGCAGCTATATGTAATGCAGTACAACCATCATTAGTTTTTTCATTTATAATATCTTCACTCCCATGTCGAACCAAATACTCTACTACTTCTTTATGTCCATTCTGGGCAGCTATATGTAATGCAGTACAACCATCATTAGTTTTTTCATTTATAATATCTTCACCCCCATTTTGAACAAGATACTCTACTACTTCTTTATGTCCATTCTGGGCAGCTTTATGTAATGACGTCCAACCTTCATTATCTTTTTCAGTTATAGCACCTTCACCCTCATTTTGAACAAGATACTCTACTACTTCTTTATGTCCATTCCAGGCAGCTTTGTGTAATGCAGTCCAACCGTCGTTATCTTTTTCATTTATAATACCTTCACCCCCATTTTGAACAAGATACTCTACTACTTCTTTATGTCCATTCTGGGCAGCTATATGTAATGCAGTCACACCGTCCTTATTTTTTTCATTTATAATACCTTCACCCCCATTTTGAACAAGATACTCTACTACTTCTTTATGTCCATTCTGGGCAGCTATATGTAATGCAGTCACACCGTCCTTATTTTTGTCATTTATAATACCTTCACCCCCATTTTGAACAAGATACTCTACTACTTCTTTATGTCCATTCTGGGCAGCTTGGTGTAATGCAGTCCAACCGTCGTTATCTTTTTCATTTATAATACCTTCACCCCCATTTTGAACAAGATACTCTACTACTTCTTTATGTCCATTCTGGGCAGCTTGGTGTAATGCAGTCCAACCGTCGTTATCTTTTTCATTTATAATACCTTCACCCCCATTTTGAACCAGATACTCTACTAGTTCTTTATGTCCATTCCAGGCAGCTTGGTGTAATGCAGTCACACCGTCCTTATTTTTTTCATTTATAATAACTTCACCCCCATTTTGAACAAGATACTCTACTACTTCTTTATGTCCATTCTGGGCAGCTATATGTAATGCAGTCCAACAATTGTTATCTTTTTCATTTATAATACCTTCACCCCCATTTTGAACAAGATACTCTACTACTTCTTTATGTCCATTCTGGGCAGCTTGGTGTAATGCAGTCCAACCGTCGTTATCTTTTTCATTGATAATACCTTCACCCCCATTTTGAACAAGATACTCTACTACTTCTTTATGTCCATTCTGGGCAGCTTGGTGTAATGCAGTCCAACCGTCGTTATCTTTTTCATTTATAATACCTTCACCCCCATTTTGAACAAGATACTCTACTACTTCTTTATGTCCATTCCAGGCAGCTTTGTGTAATGCAGTCCAACCGTCGTTATCTTTTTCATTTATAATACCTTCACCCCCATTTTGAACAAGATACTCTACTACTTCTTTATGTCCATTCTGGGCAGCTATATATAATGCAGTCACACCGTCCTTATTTTTTTCATTTATAATACCTTCACCCCCTTTTTGAACCAGATACTCTACTACTTCTTTATGTCCATTCCAGGCAGCTTGGTGTAATGCAGTCCAACCCTTGTTATTTTTTTCATTTATAATACCTTCACCCCCAATTTGAACAACATACTCTACTACTTCTTTATGTCCATTCCAGGCAGCTTTGTGTAATGCAGTCCAACCCTTGTTATATTTTTCATTTATAATACCTTCATCCCCATTTTGAACAAGATACTCTACTACTTCTTTATGTCCATACTGGGCAGCTATATGTAATGCAGTCCAACCGTCGTAATCTTTTACATTTATAATACCTTCACCCCCATTTTGAACAAGATACTCTACTACTTCTTTATGTCCATTCCAGGCAGCTTTGTGTAATGCAGTCCAATCCTTGTTATCTTTTTCATTTATAATAACTTCACCCCCATTTTGAACAAGATACTCTACTACTTCTTTATGTCCATTCTGGGCAGCTATATGTAATGCAGTCCAACAATTGTTATCTTTTTCATTTATAATACCTTCACCCCCTTTTTGAACCAGATACTCTACTACTTCTTTATGTCCATTCTGGGCAGCTATATGTAATGCAGTCCAACCGTTGTTATCTTTTTCATTTATAATACCTTCACCCCCTTTTTGAACCAGATACTCTACTATATCCTTGTGTCCATACTTAGCAGCAACATGTATCGTAATTTTTCCATCTTTATTTTTTTCATGAATTATATTAAATGGTTTCTCCATCCCTACCTTGATTACATCTATGTCACCATTTTTAATAATATTATGTAGCATATCAATATCCGTTAGTTGAATATTTTTAATAAGTTTGTTTTTAAAATATGCAGCTGATGTAATTTGATTATGTGTTTTATTTTCTATGATACAATTATCTTCTAAGAAGTTCATTATATTCATATGTCCTTTTGTGACTGCCAATTCTGATGCTGTGCGTCCTTTATAATCTTTTTCATTAATTATATTTTTTACTCCGTTATTAACCAAATACCTTACTGCGTTTATATCACCACTTGTCGCAGCCATGTGTAGTACAGTCTGCCCATAATTATCTTTTTTAAAAATACCACATTTGTCCTTTTCACAGATTAGTTTAATGATATAAGCATTACCTCTACTAGCAACATTCATTAATGGAGTGCGTTCCTTTTTATTAGGACAATATAAATACTTTGTTTTCTTTACGATCTCTTTTGCAAAATATATGTCACCCACGAAGTGCAGTAGAGTATTTCCATTCATATCTTTACAGTTTACTAAAGATTCTATTATTTTATCGTCTAACATGGGCTGAATGAAGCTGTATGTTGATACAATGTTATTTCTTTTATACAATTCAAATATGTTTCTTATTAATTTAAAGCGTTTTAGAATGTCTTTATTATCAGTTACATCTTCAGGTGTATATCCCAATGAATTAGTTTTATTATATACTCCACTTCTGCTCAATAAGAAGTTTAGTACTTCCACGTTTCCCCTATGAGCAGCATAATGAATCAAAGTATTTCCTCTCTCATCGCAAGCTCCTGCTGCAGCCAGTGCAACATCGTCTTCTAGTGTTGAATAATTTAATCGAGTTGAAATGATTGTACAACTATTATTGCCTTCATTACTTATACGATTGAATATATCTTCTATCTCTCTGATTACATTTAGTTGTGCACTGCATACATCAGCTGGTGTCTTGTTATTTTTGTCTCGACAGTTGAACGCTGCCCCATGTGCGAGCAGCTGACATATAATCTCTCTATCTCCCTCAATAGCAGCGTAGTGCAGAGGAGTTAGTAAATAATCATCAGACACTTCTGTACAGGCACCCTTCCTCAACAGAGATTCTACTATTTGGGAGCTCTTAAGAAGCACAGCCCAGTGTAGAGCTGTTCTTCCATCTGCGTCTCTTACATCAATGTACTTATAGGATATTAACTTAATATCAAATTCTTCAAGTTTTGTTTCTTTGATTATTGCAAAGAAATTACAAATGATATCAAATTGTTCGATAATTTTATTGGCGTTTGATGTACTGCAGCATTCTGCTGGTGTTTCTCCTTTGTTATTGAGAATATTATACTTTGCAGATTGTTTTAACAATATATTTATATTTTTACAGTCACCGAGGCGTGCTGCGATATGTAAGGCAGTGTCCCCAGCATCATCTTGTGTAGATATTATATTCAGTGGCTTGCATCTTCTGACGTCATTACATATATTCAGTATCGAAGACAAAACATTAGTTTCATCAATTTGAGTAGAACATTTGTCGTCATCCTCATCATCAGAACTACTGTCATCATCTCTGTTACATCCCAAGTGAGCAGCCATGTGTATTAATGTTTGTAAGTTAGAATTCTTTATATTCCAGATAACAGAGTTGTTTGATAGCACACCACTACAGTATGTTAGTGGAATAAGGTGTTTGTATGAAGATTTACAATGAGCACCATTTAGAAGTAACACGAGAGAAATATCCGATGGCTCCTTCAAACATTCTAGGGGTGTTTTACCTTCACTGTCCACTGCATTCACATTTGCTCCCAAAGATATAAGATGTCTGACAAGGACTTCACTGTTCACTTTAACAGCTTTGTGTAAGAGAGTTTCTCCATTGGTATCTTGTATATTTACAGACTCGCGGGATACTCCACAAATCTGTTCTAAATCCCTGTAATAGGAATCATTAGAAGTGTCAGATCCTAATCTTGCTTCACATTTCATTACTAAATACTGGACGCATGAGAAACTCTCATCTAAAAGATAAGTACCACTTCTCTTACTGTTAAATGCATAGTCTAAGACTGTCTTCCCATGAGAATCACAAAGATTAACATCACCTCCTCTGCTCACAAGGTACTTCATAATATCCATCCTGCTACTCTGAGCTGCATAGTGAAGTGCTGTCATCCCTTCACTGTTCCTGTAACTTAAATCAGTTCCATGTTCATCCAAGTATTTAACTACAGCCAACCTCCCGCACTGAGCAGCGTACATGAGAGCAACCTTACCAGCAGCTACTTTATCTCTGTGTTCTGTACAAATATATTTCACAATATCCATACAGGATCTATCCATTGCTAACTTTAGACAACTCACTACATCATCTGGTGTTATATTGTTATTCTTTACTTTAAGTATATATTTAAATGTTTCTAAGCGATCACATTCAGCTGCTTTCTTTATACTTTCTTGTAGATAATTAATATTCGCATCTTGTCGTCTTGAGTCATTTTCGTGTAAAAATTTGAAAATTCTTAAACAGTCCTCATCATTCAAATGAATATCTTCTATTAAGTATCCTAAGCATTCATATATAATTACATTTATGTTTTCCATTTTTATTTCTTTCCGTTTTATTAGATCTTGTATCGCCTTTTCTTTAATTAGATTATTAACTATTATGTATAATTTATGTTCAAGACAAGTATTAATATAATCTGGTATTAATGAAATTTCCTCATCATACTCAAATATATTTATACGATTTTGTAACACAAGTAATGGGAATATTGAATGGGAACACTCTACGTAATTGATTACGTCTTTCAATATGTAAGAACTTAAATAAGTTTGTGTTACCATACTGAGTGCATTACAGTTGGCTCCGTAGTATAACAATTCAGTGCATATCTTCCAATTCTTATTATTTCCTGCATAGTACAGAGGGGTGTATCCATACACATCTTTTGAATTAATCATCTTTAGTATCTTACTTTCAGTGTCATATTCATTTCCAAATATATTTATTATATTCCCTTTTATTACATTTTTATTTTTTAATATATTGTTTTCCATATTTATGTCACTGTGAGACTCAATCAATATTTTAATATCTTCCCAATCAATATATCTGTTCAATATCATCCAATGTAAAGGTGTCCTACCCAAAACATCACTAATAGTTCCATCCCAGCCAGCAAGTATCAGATCATTAATTAAATCTGTGTTTCCATATTGTGCAGCCATGTGCAAGGCCGATCTACCCAGTGCATCTTGTACATCTCTTGGCTCCTTATATGACAACTTGTAAAATAACTGTAGGTCCTTATTAAATATTGCCTTGTGTAATGGAAGTTCAGCAACCAGTATACAATCCATAAACATTTTCAACATTTTATTCTCTCCTCTATTTTTCTCCGAGTATAATCCAGATTTAACAGCATCCAATGCCAAAGTGTACTTGGTCTTATTGCTCTCTTTCTTTTGTAAAGAATCCACTATAAATCGCGCAGCGTAATGCTCATAGTAGGTTCTATGAGGAAAATAAAGCTCCTCATAGGAACCTTTAGCCTGCAACAAACCTAACAGTAAATAATCTTCTCGATTCTCTGTTATGTCCACCTCTATATCTCTTCCAAGGCGATTGCGATACTTAGGAAATAAATATATGAAGGCGAACTCACTAAGAATGTTTTGTATTTGTTTCTCCATTTTTTTGCGTGTTTGTTTGGTGAACGAATCATTACACTTATCCTTAAAATATATTTCATATTTATTTTCAATGAAATATTCATATAACATATTCACATCAAATTGTTTCTTATATAATTCCTCATTTTTTTTATCTTTAAAGGAAACTTCTGATATCATTCTTAGGTACAAAGGTATTCCTATGAACTCAGTAGTGTCTCCCCATACACCAGACATTGTCATTAGGAAATTTTCAGCAGTCTTGTACTCAACATTTTTATTTAAATTATTTTCCCAGTAATTAATTAAGAATTTACACTGATCATCGAATGATATTTCTTTGAGTTTCATAGAGAGAAATGAATGTTGGTCTTCAAGCAAAGATGTATAATGTTGTCGAGTTGCGATATAAACAGTACTAGTTGTATCTTTCACTAAGATTTTAAGTAACTCTTTAGCCTTCTCCAGTAGCTCTCCAGGAACTTCATTCAGCCCGTCCAGGATGAACAACAATATGTTGTCATTTGAAGAAATATCTTCCCTTAGATAATATTGTAACAATGATTTTGCAACAACAGAAGTGTTTGTGTTTAGAAATTCAATATTAGTCAAGAACTCCACAATATTATCACTATCAAAACTTTCCAAAGCTTTTGTGACCAACCCTTCCCTAAAGTTTATTCTGATAATCCATTTGGATTCCTTTATAAGTTGAGATATGTAAGTCAGATATGTGGATTTGCCCATCCCAGGATCGTCTGATATGATTACTAATGATGGAGATCCTGATGAAATCAAGTCTATAACTTGATCACCACGCTCACTTTCCCTCAATAGTTCCATGGATCCGTGTGATCGTATCCACCTCAGATCTTCATCATCGCACCATTCCAGCAAGTGAACTGTATTGTTTTCTTTGCATAGATTCTTATACTCTAGCTTTCCTTCATTTCCTGGGTACATTTTAATATTTTGCATACATATTTCTATTTTAGTAGGATCATCATTATCTTTTAGTTTATTTTTGAAAGTTTTATTATTAGTAAAATTTTTCACCACAATACTAACTTTCTTACCACTATGGAGTATTTCAGCCATCTTCTCTGTGTTCACTTTTATTATTTTACTCTTCTGAATAAGTTCTCTCTGTATGTAGTATGTTGGATTAAATACCGCACGTACAATTAGAGAATCGTCTTTTATTTCAATCCAGAATATCTTCTGAAAATTTGCGTTATTCCTTTGAAAATTATCGCAAAAATCTTCTAATACTCTTTGTTTTTTATCTTTTATATCGAAGAAAACTATCTTCTTGTCTTTTTTATATTTTTTAAATGGGGCCTCATCTAGTTGACATAACCTCTGTATTTCATCTTCCATATGACGACTAACGGCAAACGCACACCCACTATCTTCTGATAAGATTTTTTTGAAACGTTCCACATTAAGTTCATAATTACATTGCATGTGTGCTGCATCTAATTGAGATGTATTTTGTGGTTCTTCCGCTATTATGATTTTTTTATTTTTTGCAATAGACTGCGCTAGCTCACTGAACATATCGGTGTTATCTATTTTGCATTCCTTGAAAGTTTGCCACGACTGTCCTAATATATTTATTAAAGATTTTTCTACTCCATTAAATCTAAGCGTTTCTCGAGCGAAAATCTCAGATTCGTCTGATATATCATTTGCCAATATTTCTCCAGTAATACCATAATGTACATTTACATCTTTAACACTTAAATCATCACATGGAATGAAAACCAGTTTGATATTTGTAAGATCTTTGATGATTTCACCGAAATTAGTTTCCTTTATCCATAGGTTCATATCACAATTACTATTATAGTCATCGCTAACGTTACAGTTACTACAATGCAACACTACTATTGAGGAAGAGGACTCACTAGACTTATCCTTCAGAGGCACAATCTCTCCCACTCCATTCACAATGTCTTGCAGAGACATTGTCTCCATCACTTCCTTCACATTGACAATATACAGGGAATTATTATCACCCTGCCCGTGGAAAACTTCAATGAATTTCTTTATCAGTATGCAGGAGGACTTCCCATTTATGTTGATTGATATAACAGTTTCAGCTTCGTCTTTTATTTGTGTTTTAAACTTATTGATGGAGTCCTCAGTGAAATGTATGGAGGAATATGTCTTGTTTAGCTCATTTCTCTGGTCTATGGATTTTTGATCCAGACGAGCCTTTATTAATAAATTCTTGCAATCTGCTTTATTGAAAAAATACCCTTCTTTGTCACTAAACCACTTTTTCATTTTATTATAAATAAAATTGTATATGCCATCAATTTTGCAGCCTTTAAAATAAGAATGTTCATTTAGGATTTCTTTTGCATTAATAATCATAGCACTGTCATCTGGTTGATTCGTGGCCAAAATAAATAAATCACAAAAGTCTCTTAGAAACTCTTCAAACATGAGGCAAATATCTTCTGACCCTTGTGACGTTTCGTCGTCCGTATATTTGAGTTTTTTTCTTGTGAATTCGTTGTCTGAGATTTTACTTCCTATTTTGTTTAATTCCGAGATGACATGTCTTCTGAAACATGCATGTATTGAACTTGTGTCTTTGAACTTTCCTTCACCCGTGACAAAATCATTTTTCAATTCTGTAATGCGGCTTTCATCATCGAGCTGAATCACATCTCTACATAAATTGAAATCAACTTTGGATAAATCAAAGATTTTTTGTTTCTTGATGTTCGAACGAAATTCATTGGCAATGCATGTTAAACACAGCTCTAAGCATTTATCATATCTAAGTTTGTGGAATCCTGATGGATGTATGCGCGTTAGGAAGGAAGGTATTTCACTGGGCTCCGTAAGATAATCTTTCTTGAAGGATTCCTCAACGGGGCTATTGGTGTAGAGTACTAAATGTTTTAAGGTTTGATTATCACTATTTGTAGACACATAAGTTTTAATTTTTGTAGAATAAGAATTAACATATCGCCAAATATTAAACTGCGGCTTTGTATGCGATGTTAACGTGTATTTGTTTATAATCGCACCTTTAGATGCCTTATGTTTAAGTTGAATCATTGTTACATAATTCTTACTTTCAACTTGTTGTACAATGTTAAGGTCATCGAATTTACCTGAGATATCTTCATGAAGTTCTACCATTAACTTTACGTCACTATAAGTTTCATCAGAAGCTAAACACGGCAACAGAGCGTGTGACAAATTAATTAGATATGACGCACCTTGATTGTTAGCTGAATTTCCTTTGCGATATATCTGTGTTGTACTGCACTCTTCTGTGCTGCATTCCATTGTAATGGAATCCATTATATTGAACTGCACAGACTGAGCTCCTGAAATCAACAACAGAGTCAACAGGTTAGTCAAGTACCTACAATATTTATAACATACTAGTTGACCCAGCGAACTTCGTACCGCCTAACAATCAATGAGTGATTAATATTATTTTTAATCTCTTTACAAACTCCCGAGGTTCCTAAACATTTTTTCTCATAGACTACTTTCAAAAATTTGCTGATTCCGGTGGACCCCCTGTATTTCTACCCTCCCCTCGTCACTTAATTTTCGAAATGGTATAGGAATTTGAAATAATCCAAAAACTCCTCGGTTTTCTTACATTCTATTTAGTGTATTTTCTCACAATACCTTTTTCTGCTATGTAACGGGTATTTGTACCGAATATTGTTTACTTTAAAAATATTAAGCATTTAAATTTCTATACCCCCCCCCCCCGTCGTCGAATTTAAAAATAGTATAGAAATTTGAAATTAGACAAAAACTCTTCGGTTTTCTTAAAGAATATTTTCTCACAGTACCTTTTTTACAATGTACCGGGTATTTGTACCGAATATTGTTTATTTCAATATCTGTTTTTTTTTTAACGAATATCAGATACTTATGGCTTCGTGGACCCCCACTTACGACTCTTGCACCCCTATTTTTAGTCACGCCATCGTAGACCCCCGTCGAGTCTCCCGTGGATCTCTGGGGATCCACCTGGACCACTTTGGGAATCACTGGTATAGTGTGAAAAAATAAAAATCATTTATGTTGAACAATTTCATTTAACTCAGATTTGTTTATAAATTATCTACTGTACCCTGTACTAATATAATATGTAGGTACTAATTTTTTTTTTTAGATAGATACCTATTCATTTTAAATTTATAAAAATTCTTTCCACGATTTTTTCAATATTGAAATATCATAACCACAGATGTTAAATTTTATGGATAAAGATTCTAATTTGAAAATGTATAAGCACAAAAATTATTCTATAAATAAAAACATTGAAGGAGACCCAACGACCATCCGGATAGCGCATAAGTCTGGGGACTTCCATTTATCCGAATTTTACACTGCACAAAGTTTGTCCACACCGGAGGCGCCATAGTGGGCAGCCTGAGGGGCTGGCCGGCCAAAAACAACCCCGTGTGTGGAATCTTTTGACTACACTCCTTCGATGTTTCTCTAGCCGAGAGAAGCAAATACATTCATAATATAAAACTAACAATATATTTACAAAGGCATTTCCTTAACCTAGATAACAAATCAATATTTAAAACAAAATAATAGAAATAAAAATTAAGTAAATAAAGAAATAAAAAATGAGCAGAGAGCCGAGTTGAGGTGTCCGGAAACTTCTTTAGGTATTCATGCCGGTGAACCCGAGGGTCGCTGATACTGGAGTCTTCGCAGACACGCTTCCCTCCCCAAGGGACATCCCTCCCAGACCTAAGACTTTCCACCAAGGGAGACAGGACAGCACAAAAGACGAAGAAACGAGTTCGCCCGCGACAGCCACGATCACACAAGGCAAAATCAACCATCAAGCTCATCCAAGTAAGCGGGGGGTAAGCCCGTCTCACGCAGAAGGTCCCACCGAGACACCCAGACATCCGTAAATTCCAAGAAGGCCCTGAAATTTCTCGGACTAATCATTAATTCCCCAGACCAAACAAGTCTCGGAGTATCATCACTCAAACTATCAATCATTACATCCCTCGCATTCGTCATCATTGGGCACTCCCACAGGATATGACCCACAAACTGAGCTCCCGTCCCACAAACACACCACGGGTCGTCCGTCAGCCCTAACTCAAAGAGCTTGGCTTTAAACTCCCCGTGTATTTTAACAATTTTTGTTGAAAAAATTGAGTAAAAATAATTGTTCCGTATAGTTTTTTTTTCCTGTCACACAATGAAACGCATAAAAACCAGAGTAGGTATTACGTATGATGGTATTACACTTCGTCACAACAAATAAAACGATGTCATAGTACATTTTAATTATAGGCGATGCATAATAGTACTGCATGTTACAGAGCTCTCTATGAAGAAAAGAAAAAAAATAGTAGGTACATAAAGTACAACCTTTGACAACTTCGTTAAAAGAATATAATTTACATTTAAAATGTATGTACTTATTGTCAGTAATTATTTATATGTAAATAAAACTTTTAAAGTACTTTTTTGTTTTTTTTTACATACCTCTACTTTCGAACATTTAACTTTCGCACACATTTTCAGGAACCAATCATGTGCGAAAGTCGAGGTCCGCCTGTATAACAAATTTGAATTAAGTCAGTTTTGTAGATGTCAGAATGGGAAGGAAATACAAATAGTCAAAAATAGTCCCGAATGCCCAAAGTCATTCAAAATTTCCGAAGAAATGTATTACGTCTGATTTAAATTTGAGAAAATTGTCGGCAAATATGTCTGTGCAGTCTCCCACCATATTCCCCAGTCTGTGTAATCTAGGTAATGGAGAATGGTAGACATAATTGGTCCGAGCATTACGCTCATGGAACATTACACATTGTCTGGTTGTTCTGGTGGGAATATTGAAATGAATATGGTCTAATAATTCTAGGGAATCAATTGAGCCATTTAACAACTTGTTTAGAAAAGAAATATCGAAGACTTTTCTTCGATCTTCGAGGCATGGTAATCCAAGCTCTGAAATTAGATTAAAATAATCTATTCTTTCGATTGGAATACCAAGTTTATAATTTATCAATCTTAAAAACTTTCTTTGTACCCTTTCTATACAGTTGATGTGAATATTATAGTTCGGAGACTATATTACAGAATTATACTCAAGTATAGGTCTAACAAGGGATACAAATAACAATCTATAAGAGTCAATTTTTCTAAGGTCATCTGCCAGTCTAAATATAAAACCCAAGGCTTTCATAGCTCTACCAACAACTTCCTCTATATATATATTGAAAGTCAAATCCTCAGAGAATGTGATTCCCAAATCTTTCAAACTAGAAACACAGATAAGAACAATATCATCAATTGAATAATTAAAGGTGACTTGGAACCTAGTTTTATGAAATCTGACGACTTGACACTTTGCTATATTTAAATTTAATTGGTTTAGTTTGCACCAGGGATGTTGCGGATGTCGATTTTTACACATCCGCGGATGTGAATGCGGATGCGGATTTTTGAAGGCTCACATCCGCGGATGCGGATGCGGATGTTTAAGATATTATAGAAAAAAGTAGGAACTATCTTAGTTGGTAGGCCCCACTGTCAAATATGTGACGAAATTTTTGCTACAATAATATTATGGATTCTTTGGCGAATTTTTTTTTCTTTGTTATTTGCGGATGCGGATGCAGATGTCCAAATACATGCGGAAGCTCCGCATTTGCGGATGCGGATGCGAACATTCGCAACATCCCTGGTTTGCACCAGTCATTCAAAAGTTTCAAATTATTCTGAAGCGTTATGCAGTCTTAATTTATAAAATTTATATAATTTTAAGTCGTCAGCAAACAAAAGAACCTCAACATCTCTGAAGATCTGTACTATGTCATTAACGAATATATTAAATAGTATCGGACCTAAGTGCGACCCCTGCGGTACTCCACTAGACGCATAAATTGGCTCGGATGTACAATCTCCAATTCTAACTCTGAGAGATCGATCTTTCAGGTAACTCGCTAACCAACCGTGGAAAACTCCATCGACCCCGTACCCACGTAACTTTCGAAGTAATATTATGTCATGTGAAACTTTGTCAAAGGCCTTCGATAAAGTCAGTGTACACGGAGTCGACCTGGCCCCTTTCAGAAAGTATGTTAATTATATATTCCTGATAAATAGCCAAATTAGTGAGTGCAGATTTTTTTGGAACGAAGCAATGTTGGAGTTTTGTTAAAACCTCATTCATAGGTTGGTTTATCTTTTTTACAACTATGGATTCAAAAAGTTTTGGAATCGCGGAAAGTATACATATTGGCCTATAATTGGTTACCTGATTGTTTTCGCCCTTTTTATGAATTGGCGTTATAAAACTTGTTTTCCAAATATCAGGGAAAACTCCTAACTTTAAAGAAGTGTTAAATAGTATGTGCAGCTGTTGAGCTAGAACATCTACACAATTCACAACAAAGACATTGGGAATGCCATCTGGGCCAGCTGTCCTTGAAGAACCAAGTGCAAGAATCGCACTCCTGACCTCGTCGAGAGTAATATTAATGCTGTGAAAGTCGATAAGTTTATCAGAGGAGAAATTAATGCCAAAATGAGTATTTGGAGTATCATACACACTTTGAAAAAAAGACGCGAAGAGATTTACAGCTTCTTGAAGTGATTCAGAATATTGATTATTGTAATAAAGCTTTGATGGTATGTCAACCCGATTTTCTCTCATTGTGTTCACAAATCTCCACAAACTCTGAGTCTAGTCAGATTATCTTCAATATGTTCTATATGTTCACTATAACATTTTTAGACAATGAAGTGCATTTTTTGCGCAATTCAGAAAAGTTATTGTAATCATCACTGTCAGATGTCTCCTTATACTTACTTTCTATGAGCCAATTTCTTTTCCATGAGCCAATTTCTTTTCCATGTAGTTTGTGTGACAGCGGAACTGTCATACAAACGGCATTTTCATACAAAAATACAATCCAAATTTCCGACTTTTCCGTTTGATTTTCCTAAAATTTTCTTTTATATAAACAGACTCCTGATAATTACGAACATAACAAAAAAACAATTAACCATGTTGGTTCAGCTGTTCTCAAGTTATGGAGTGACATACATGGTCAATCCATTTTTATTTATAAGATATACATTATACTAGCTAACCCAACGAACTTCATACCGCCTAATAATCAATGAGTGATCAATATTAATATGACATATACATATATCTAACATTGACAGACGTACTATAAATTTACTCTCGTTTAAAAAATAATTTTAACGTGTTGAAACTGTTCACAAAGTGAAGTAGAGCAATCAAACTTTAGAAGAAAACGTTGCACATCTTTTAATTATATTTAATATTACTGCACGATTCACATAAGGTATGCATTTTCGTTTTCAATTTATACCTATTTACACATCATACTTGATTTGAGTAATTCAACTAATCAACAAGAATACTGCAACTATAATAAACGGGTAGAATAATTATTTATTACTACTCTAATTAAAATATATCTGTATTGATTTCTTCTCTCCGTTCTCCGTTGAGCACTCGGTAAAGAATAGGTCAACCACTTTTAAAGAGAAACTAAAAAAAATTTGAATTTTAAACTCAGCGATAAGATTTGCCACCGTTCCTAAATGTCCTATTTTTTGTTGCGGCTGATGCTGACCACCCCACTTGTGGGATAATATATTAAAAGTTGCACCCTCCCTCACCGATGAATGTTACAGGAATATCAATTCCTATGTCATCCATACATACTTGTAGGATAAGCCGTGATAGTATAGAAGTAGTAGATATTTGTATGTGCCTACAATTTCACAACTTACCCAAATTTTTGAAATTTCTATCCCCCGTCGCCAGATTTCCATTACTATACATAGGAATTTTCCAATTTCCATTACGATACATAGGAATATTCCAATTATTTTCATTACCTATATGAAATTTATATGAAAAATATGCAATCAGGTGCTATTTTGCATGGTGGAAAGCACGCCACTGTGTGTCCCGCTGTGTGATGCCCTGTAGTGTGTCCCCCTCTAATCTCTCCCCTCCCTTCTCATCGCTTCATTACAGTATTCACTCACTGGACTTTGTAAAAATAATTTGAGTAAATTCGTATGTGTGCTTGTATTGTTTGTGTATTGTGATACAGAAGTTTTTATTAAACAACCAATAGAAATGCATAATTATAATCATTGTGTATTTCATGTTATAGGTCGGTATTTATTGATTATCCTTAAATGTGGGTGCTATCATACAATTATAATATCTGGTTATGATTGAGACAATATTATTAGACAATTTGAAAATAGGCACAAAATGTGATCTTGTCTTTATGAACAGTAACCCTTACATGCAGTTAGTTCACTGAATAAAAAATTGTGAGAGATGCCGTGATGGTATATTTTTATTAGATATAAATAATGTCAACTTCGAAAAAATAATATTTCAACTGATAATAAATACTAGACTATGATATAAAATAAATCATTAATGTTTTTCAACTAATCTAACCTAAAATTTACAATTTTTAGAAATCAACAATAATATCAAAAATGTTATTTATAATTTTTTTTTCTTTGTCAAGAATGTTCTAATCATACTTTTTATTTGACAATATTCTCAGGGTAAAGCCGGTTACTGAGCTAGTACATATTATAAACGCACAAAACTTTGGATGAATATTTTGGTCTAAGTATTATTATTATTAATCCTTGGTCCTGACTACCCAGGTAGCACAAAGAAGCTGCTATCAGCCGAATAACGGATTCCCATCACGCTCAAACCTGAATAAAAAAGCTGCATAAGGGCTGTATAGGGCCGTATACAGCTCTTATAGCTCTTAAATGGGCACAAATTATTCAGCCTTAAGTTCACAGATCTGTGTAGCAGCAATTTAACAGTGTTTTAAAGGGTAACGACGTACTATGCGCTGAATATCGACTGACTAAGAGATCACAATTTACTCTTTATTCAGAAAATATGTAACATGTACGCTCTAATTCATATTTTAATCCGGGAAAAGCTGTTTGCAACATGTGTAAAATCAAGTGAACATATTATTTAAGCAACCTCTAGCTGCCAATTTATTGCAAACACTTATGTTTCGTGGAGTGAATTTGATTAAGTATAAAAAATATAAATGGTGGATAATATTTTTATATTCCCTGGTATAAGCACGTTGTTTTACATATTAATAAAAGAAAAATTAATGGGAACGTAATTTTACTGACATTATACATATAAATTATCTAAGATAATTTTAGTGCGCCACGAAAATATTTTGTTTTTAATTATTTTTGTGATATAAATAAGCCGTGATGAAAACTTGACAAAATAATTTTTAGTGCTTTGAAAAGAATTGTAAGATCAAAAATTATTATTATGATATTAGGAAGTAAAAACTAATGCAATACATTCTTAATTCATACACAAAACATCATAAAAGTTGAGAAATAAATCAGAATATTTATAGGTTATCTTGATGTTCTTTATGAGACACACAAAGAATTCATGCTTATCTCTAGTAAGCGATTTATAAGTCTGACAAATTTTGTTCTGATGGAACATAATTAATATTAAAGAGTCTTTTATTGAAACTATCTTTAATGAAATGATATTTGATATCAATATGTTTTGATCGTTTACTATTTTCATTTGATTCAATTAATTTTATAGTACTTTGGTTATCTAAAAATAGAAATGAATTAACATTACCACAATTGAAATCTTTCAATATACCTTGCAAATACAACAGTTCAGACGTAGTTGTGGCAGCAGCGACATATTCAGCTTCTGCCGTAGATAATGCTACAACACCTTGCTTTCTTGAATTCCATGATATCAGATTTCCACAAAATAGAATGGCTGTCCCACTTGTACTTTTTCTGTCTGATATATCACCTGCCCAGTCTGAGTCACTGTATGCTTTTAGTTGATTTTTACAACTGCTCCTTTCATATACCATATTTTTCTCACTTGTAAATTTTAGATATCTCAATACTCTCTTTGCAGCTTTCCATAAGTTCTCTGTTGGTTTATCCAAAAATCTGCTTAAATATGATGTCGCATATGTTATATCAGGTCTGCTTGTAGTAGACAGATACATAAGACATCCTATCAATTCTCTATATGGAACATCTATTATCTTGTCTTCCATATTTGCTTTAAAATTTACTTCCATGGGAGTTTTTGTTCCGTTACAATTTTCCATATTAAATCTTTCCAAAATCTTTAAAATAAACTTTTCTTGTGAGATAATTATTTGATTCTTGTTTCTCGTTATTTCCATTCCTAAATAATTCTGTAAATATCCCAAATCCTTTGCTTTAAATTCTTCTTTTAGTTTTTCAATTACATTTTTATGGTTTCCCTTAACAATTATATCATCAACAAATGTTAATAGATAAGTATTATCCTTGTAGTAAAGACAAAAATCATGTTTAGACTGCTTGAAGTCTAATTTTGACATAAATTTATAAAATTGTTTGTTCCAACATATGGATGCTTCTTTTAATCCATATAGAGCCTTTTTTAATTTAAGGACTCTTTCCTTTTTAATTTGTAAACCCTCTGGAGGTTTTATGTAAACTTCAGTGTCAAGTTCACCATTTAAAAATGCTGTTGGTATATCCAACTGTCTAATAGGTAAATTATATTGAAGAGCATAGCTAATAAATAATCTTATTGTAGATAATCTTGCCACTGGTGAATATTTTTGGTGAGTTTTATATTTAATTGCTGATGATGGACAACGATTAAGTTGATATGTGCTACATAATATGGCTTCACCCCATAGATATTTTGGTAATTTTGTTTCAGCGAATAATGTTCGAACTTTGTCCATTAATGTTCGATTCATTCGTTCTGCTACTCCGTTTTGCTGTGGAGAATATGGTTGTGTGTATTCAATTCTTATACCAGTATTCTTACAAAAATTATAAATTGTTTTGTTTTTAAATTCGCCTCCATTATCACACCTTATACGTTGTACTTTATTATTTGTTTGTCTTTCCAGTTGTTTTATATATTGAATGAGATTTTCCGTAGCTTCATATTTGTTTCTTAGAAGGTATACTTGTGTGAAGTGAGAATAATCATCTATTATGACTTGGTAGTAAATTTCATCATTTAATGTACTCACATTTATAGGGCCTGATATATCTGTGTGAAGCAATTCGCCAACATATCTCGATCTAGTTTTTATTGTTGTTGTAAATGGTAATCTTGTAGATTTCCCTTCGATACAGGATGAGCAAGGTTCTGTACTGACTGGCAGATTCATTAAACGTAGAGATTTTCTATTCAAATGTCCGAGTCGCTTGTGCCACAAATCCATCGAGCTTACTGTTGCATTGCAGGTATCTGTGGTTACGCTAATGCATTCCATCTGCAAAATAAACAATTTATCAGTACATTTTCCATAAATACTTTGTCTAGACTTTAGATGATAAATTTCCACAAATTTCTCTTTAAATGTTACATTATAACCCTTTTGTACCATTTTCTTTACTGACAACAAATTAAACTTTAAATTTTTAACAACTAATGCTTCCATACTGAAATTTCTACCCTTGTACTGCATCTTAATGTTACCCTTCAAATTTGATGTTAGATATTGACCATTAGCTACATATATTTTTATATCCTCAATCTCTGTTAGATCTGTCATGTATTTTACATAATCATGTTGTATGAGATGTTCTGTACACCCCGAGTCAACGACCCATTCTATATTACAATTTTTATATGTATAATAATTATCATTAGAGAATAAAAGTTCTTCCCTGTTTTTTACTGCTACATTTGTGAATGTCTTCTTCTTTATTTGATTATAGTGACCTCTTTTTTTGAATTGTTGTTTATCTTTTTTGTTTTCCGGGTTAAACCAGCATTGTTCAGTTCTGTGGCCTCTCTTTCTGCAGTGGCTGCACACCGGTATTCTCGACATGAAACTTGCTTCTTCTGGATTCTTTTCCTCCTTCACTTTAAGCTCAGCATCCAGCAGACAGCTTTTTACAAATTCTATTGTCAATTCCTTGTCGTTGCTTAATGTTTCTATTGTTGATACCACACTATCGTACTTTTTTGGGATAGTTAACAGGAGATGGCATATTTTGTCACATTCTTCCATTTCGTTTGTGCTCATATTTTGTAATTTATTGATGATTGCATCAAACTTTAGAAAGTGTTCTTGTAGGCTTTCATTCATACCGCATTTTAAGGTTAGGAGTTGTTTCCTCAAATATAGTTTATTAAATGCACTTTTTCTTTCAAATATGTGCTCCAGGCACTTCATCATTTCATATGATGTGTTTGCTTTCTTGATATATTCTATGTATTTGTCTGATAGACCGCGTGCTATCAGAGATTTTGCACGTGCATCTTCTTTTTTAATTATTGCATCTGCGCTCTTGCTTTCTATATATTTATTATTTATTATTACTTCCTTCAATCCTTGTTCTTCTAAAATGAGTAATAGTCGATATTTCCAGTTTGGAAAATTCACTCCATCTTTTAGCTGTTGGATTGAATCCACCACACTTGTCGCCATCTTTATAATTTTTGTTATTTTTACGATTTTATTATTAACACAGCAACTGGGCCCATAACCTCTTGATGTTCTTTATGGATTGAAGGTTCACTTTTATTTATTTGAAATAAAATATAATTTTATATTACTTAAGTATTGACTTTTATTTTTAATATACAGAGCACAGCAAAATACAGTGTCAGTTCTTACAAGATTTAGCACAGAAGAAAGAAGTAAAGTTGATATCTATACATTATGATTTCATAGACAAAATTAGTGTGCTATGGAATAAATCCTTAACAGGTTATACAATAAAATGGTGGATTCATGTTAAACAGCGACGTGAATAGTTAAAACTCTTATATTCTGCAAAAGGCTGTCTAATAGTTCACTCTCTCTCACTCGTGTACTGTTAATCAACAAAAAACTGAATAAAATTACACATGTAAACTGCATGCAGCTATAAGCTGTAATACGGGCCACATGTCATTTATTATACAGCTATTCACTTCATAATAGTTCACACGTGCGCCCTTAATGAGTCAGTGTAATAGGAGTTCACAAATACCTTCTTATACAGCATGGGTACCCAGGTAGCATAGATAGCTATATAACTACTCACTTTTAGACCTATTTGAAACGCTTTGCGTATTAAGACTCTTTTAAAGGTACACTGGTGATCCTACAGATGCATAATAGTTGTCAGTGATATTTAAACAGGTTAGGCTGTTTAAGAGCTGCATTAAGGCTAATTAAGACCGACAAAAATGACTCTATTCAGCTTTTAACATTTTCATTAGTATTTGTGAACTCTTATTACACTGACTTATTAAGGGGCACGTGTGAACTATTATGAAGTGAATAGCTGTATAATAAATGACATGTGGCCCGTATTACAGCTTATAGCTGCATGCAGTTTACATGTGTAATTTTATTCAGTTTTTTGTTGATTAACAGTACACGAGTGAGAGAGAGTGAACTATTAGACAGCCTTTCGCAGAATATAAGAGTTTTAACTATTCACGTCGCTGTTTAATATGAATCCACCATTTTATTGTATAACCTATAAATATTCTGATTTATTTCTCAACTTTTATGATGTTTTGTGTATGAATTAAGAATGTATTGCATTAGTTTTTACTTCCTAATATCATAATAATAATTTTTAATCTTGTAATTCTTTTCCAAGCACTAAAAAATATTTAGTCAAGTTTTCATCACGGCTTATTTAAATCACAAAACTAATAAAAAACAAAATATTTTCGTGGCGCACTAAAATTTTCTTAGATAATATGTACGTATAATGTCAGTAAATATACGTTCCCATTAATTTTTCTTTCATTGATGTGTAAAACAATGTACTTATACCAGGGAATATAAAAATATTATCCACCATTTATATTTTTTATACTTAATCAAATTCACTCCACGAAACATAAGTGTTTGCAATAAATTGGCAGCTAGAGGTTGCTTAAATAATATGTTCACTTGATTTTACACATGTTGCAAACAGCTTTTCCCGGATTAAAATATGAATTAGAGCGTACATGTTACATATTTTCTGAATAAAGAGTAAATTGTGATCTCTTAGTCAGTCGATATTCAGCGCATAGTACGTCGTTACCCTTTAAAACACTGTTAAATTGCTGCTACACAGATCTGTGAACTTAAGGCTGAATAATTTGTGCCCATTTAAGAGCTATAAGAGCTGTATACGGCCCTATACAGCCCTTATGCAGCTTTTTTATTCAGCTTTGAGCGTGATGGGAATCCGTTATTCGGCTGATAAGCAGCTTCTTTGTGCTACCTGGGTATGAGCTGAGAAAATAATAATATTATCAGCGGAACTTCGATACTCGTATTGAGATGCACTATTATTATTATTTATACCGCCGTGTCGTATTGCACTACCGCATTCAAATATACCATTTTGTCACACATATCACACACACATTTAAGCAATAAAGGTGTTCTCCTATTGGAGAATTTGGCGGAATTTTTTTATTATATACTTAACGCCATTTTACCTGATCATGATATTTTATTTGAGTAGATCTTGCTCTTAAAGCAGATTATATAATTAAAATTCACACAATAAAACTTTTCAGTTCATAATTTTCAGAAATCAATTGCTTCACAACACAATCTACGCATTACTAGATCTTTATAATTATATTTTTTTCTGCGCGATTATCCAAACTTTCTTTAATAGGAAAGGTGTTCCGATGCTTACGAATCGGCTCAGGCTGGTTTAAGTGCACTTTACCTACGATACGTTCACCAATCCTACTAAAAAATCCATTCAAATGCGAATTATTCGATTAACAAAGATGATATAAAAATTCACATGACGAGTTGTCACACTTTGTATAATTTAATTCAAATAAGGTTCTCAGGTCTGATTCTTCAAAACAACGTAATAGTGATTCCTTTTTGTTTATAATATTTATTTCTTCATTATAATTTTCCTTTAAAAACGTTTTGTAAACTTTATTGACAAATTTTTCGCATAATTTTTTTTTTATATCATAGATTGAGTCAATGAACACAAGTTTTAGTGTTTTATTTTTTTTATTATTTTGGTACATATTACTTAACTCAATCCATTCGCCTGTACTGCAACAATTACAATCGAATACAACTATTATCTTCGAACCATCTGGAGTATAGTTATATAACAAGTCTATCACGTCTTGCAGAGAGATTTCTCTTTCTATAAGTTTTTTCACATCCAATATATACGAGTAAATATTACCAATAATATTTTGAAAAGATTCATAGAATTTCATAATCAATGGACTATGATTTTTATTCACAGAGAAAAGAATAATTGGCTTTCCAATATTGAATATTTTTTCTCTAAAACTATTGTTGGATGTTTCATCGAATTCTAAAGCGACATTAGATTTACAAGTAACATACTGTGAACTCATTCCGAATAGAAAAGCACGCCGATATAAATGTTTATAATTCTCTTTGTCTATAAAATATCCTTCTTTAGCGTTATGCCATTTCTTTACTTCATTAACCAAATAAGCCACTGACACAGGTCGATTTTTGAATAGAGGATTTTGTTCCATTAGTTTCCTTATTAATTCTTCCATGTCGTTAACGTTGGGTTGATTCACAGCCAACTGGAATAAATTAAAAAATTCTTTCAATTTTTCCCCCAGCAGATCTGATTCTTGCGGTTCCTCCTGTTTATATTTAAGTATGTATTGACGTTGGCTGAAGAATTTGTTGATCCAAACCAACGGTTGCATACCTTCTAGGGCTATCCGATCACGCTTTGTCGTAGTAATCACTTCTTCTATGAAAAATCTTCGAAATTCTGAACATATATCATCTAGATTATTATTTCCGTCTATAAAGTCATCGGTCATTTTTCTAACACTTTTATTTTCATCTAAATCAAATATTTTACGGAACACTTTCAATTCAATTGCCTTCAAACATATAATTGTAGAGAGAGAAATATCCACTGACTGACGGTTAAACGGACCATTGCGTAACAAGATATCACCTATTAAATTCTTGGCCAGTGTGTACTTTAAGTGATATTTTATACAGCATTCGCTCAATTCAGTGATTAAATCGGTGGTTAGATTGTAAAATGTCATCTCTCCACCAATTTCCTTTTTAAAATTTGGTATGCAACTTGGAAGCGATGTCACTTTATTTACATTTTTAAAAGTTGAGTGAATATCTACAGTTGTGCTTAAAATAAAGGTTTTTACATTACCCAGGTCTTCATTGTGTTGAAGTGATGTTAACCATGAGCATATATATTTAGGAAGACCAAACTCACTTTTATTATCAAATTTGAGTAAATCATTTTTAGTTATCTTTTTTTCCAGATTTTCTTTATATTTAAGTTGCATAAATATGGACGACTGCTTCCCTAGTTCTTCTTCATCGCACTTGATGATCAAATCATCGAACTTTCCGACTTCAGACTGTTCCATTTGCGTTGCGATTGAAAACTTACGTTCCTTATTGACTTGGAGTAAAAATGCTGTTGCAATATAAATTTCATTCTTGATTCCATGATCGCTCGCTGAACTACTTTTTTTGTAACGTATACGATTTTCCTAAACAGAGAAAAAATAATAAAATAAATAGCAGTGCAAACAATAAATGAGAATAGAGAGAAAAGAGAAGAGAATGAAGTTGTATAGTTTATTTACCATATTCAATGTTTTTGTGAAAGACTTAAATATTAAGTCGGCCCTTAGTCCTATGTGATGAGTTCAGATTAATGTGACTAAATCTCTTTATTAGAATACGTTATTTGCTGGTATCTACTTTAGTGGTCGCATTTATCATCTCAGGTTTTACCATCCTAGTTTAATGTCCCATTGCAAGTTTAAAATACCATCTGTAAATATAAATAAATAAATAAAAACATATTCTGTAATATGCATGTGTTTAATAATAATCTACCAGGGAGTTCACGGAAAAGATTAGATCTCCAACTCTTTTCTCTAAGTTTTGGAGTCAGGTATTCGTTGAACTTCACGTATAAGACGGTGCTGGCTACTTATTATGCAAAAATAAACTATACATGGTATAGTAAAAAGACAATTGTCCATTTCACTTCTAAGTTTTTTTTACGAGTATCTACTATAACATACCACAAAAAAAATATATAATATCAGTTATTTTAGAAGTTATTTTACATCTTAAATTCAGTGATGAGGTTTGCCACCCATCCTGAATGTCTTGATTTTATATTGGCACGAAGAGGACAGTTTGCATGTTTCTTGCATGCAGCTGATCTGCTGGCTACCCCACTTGTGGGATATGCCGTGATGGTATAGTATATAGTATAGTAGTAGTATTTTAGAAGTTCTTCTCACAATGTTTACAATGCCTAATCCTTAACAGGTACAGCTATTGTTTTCAATTATTTTGTTTTTGTAGATGTTTTAACCAAAAATATTAGTCAGTATTATCTCGCTCGTCAATGGTATAGGTTTACCGAAATCGATCGCGATTTTAATAATCAAGGAACGGATGTGCATTGTAGAATATTTAAAAAACATTCAAAAAACATATAAATTAACTCATATTGATATATAACTGCCACCCATAAAACAACTGACAGACTTAGACAAGACTTGCAATGCGGTACATTTTTTCGATTTTTTTGTGTTCCAACATTAATAATAACAATGGTCATATTTTTATTGATCTATTTTTACAATTAACCATTGTACGAGGTCATATGTATCTGTAATTTCTATAGTAGTTTGGAAACGGCAGGCAATAAGATTAGAGATAAAAAAAAAAAAAAAATTTGGAGATTTTAATTTGTCGTCTTGTAAATATCCAAAAAATGAGCATAATTATTTTCTCAAATTATTTGACCTTTCTCAATTCAATCATGTAAAAAATAGTAATGGTCGAACTTAAGATTTAATATATACCAATTTACATTCCGATTCTGTTGTAATAAAGAGGCACGATCTACCTTTAGTGAGTGAGGATCAACACCATCCTTCCTTAGATATTTCTGTTTCATTATCGTCATGCAAATATCATTGTGATGCTACACGTAAAACTTCCAATAATGTTAGATGGAAATTCAAAGGAAATAATATACCTTTACTTAAAAATATGATCACTAATTGTTCTTGGGTAGAATTGTTTGAAGCTTCAGATGTTGATCAAGCTGTGGAATGTTTTTATGATAAATTGTATTGTATATTTGATAGTTGTTTTAAGGAGTCACATGTAGATATTCGTACTGGATATCCAGATTGGTTTTCATTACAATTGATAAGATGTATTAAGAAAAAACATTTTCTTCATAAATTATGGAAACAAACAGCGTCAGATTAGACCTATAAAAAGTTTTGTAAGTTTCGTATTTCAGTAAAAGAGGATATAAGTACGCAAGTGCTATCAGCAACATATTGCTCGTGCAGAAGCACATATTTGCGAGGATCCTAAACAGTTTTGGAATTCTATTTCAACTAAAAGAGATGTTGGAAAGTTGCCTAACGATATGATCTACAATGATATAATATATTCGGAACCGCAACAGATATCTGATGCTTTTGTTGAATATTTTTCTTCGGTGTATAACCCAACGCCACCAAAGCTCATACCTGATTTTTGTAATGTTGCATCTTCTATGTTTCCAACAAATTGTAACCTACCGAGTATATCCCTAGATGAAATTGAATATAGCTTATCTAAACTTAAGCCAAATCCCTCATCTAGTCCAGATCTGATACCTGGGCATTTTCAGATTTTTTTACTATGAGTATAACGTACGCGTCTCGAGAATTCAAAATTGTTTCTTAAATGACCAATTATTTCAGTTTTGCCCGAAATCACAATTATTGATAAAAAGATGATTTTTTTTCATAGTTAAGCATAAAAATAACAGGTAACTATTTAAATTTTGCAAGTTAATGTGTAAATCAATAACACGGAATGACGTATTTCAACATGTCTTCAGCGTACCTCTCAACTTTAACAACAAAATTATATTTGGTATTTAGCCAAACATAGTGGAGATTAAACAGTGCTCAATAATATATTTTTATATTTTATTTATTAAAATTAAAAATGGATTTCCACAGCGTAAACACAAAAACTCTTGAATTATTAAAATTATATTTGTCTGCCCATTATATTCACAGGTTTTATGACTTCATTCAAAACTTAATTTTCTCTAAATTCAATAAAGTCCCATAAAATATCATAAAGCAAACCAGAAATATGTTAAATATGTATATTTTTCCTGTCCTTCAAATCACAAAAAGTGGAATTCCTATTACGTCACGGCCATTCTAAACCTCTGTTTTACTTATTTTGGTCAAATCGAGTGTCGATTATAATTAATGGCAACTAACGTTGCCATTAATTGCCATTCAAAATGAACAATATTTAATATGTAGTTAGAGTCCAAAAGAAACAAATAAAACTCTTAACTTACCTTAGGAATCTGCGTTCGTAATGGAACACCAATTTTAGTGAGCAAAAACGTGGACCAGTTCCGTCACAATAATCTGCACAACCGACGTTTTTACACAATATAGCGGCATTCATAGACTAATATAACTATTAGTCTATGAATGCCGCTATATTGTGTAAAAACGTCGGTTGTGCAGATTATTGTGACGGAACTGGTCCACGTTTTTGCTCACTAAAATTGGTGTTCCATTACGAACGCAGATTCCTAAGGTAAGTTAAGAGTTTTATTTGTTTCTTTTGGACTCTAACTACATATTAAATATTGTTCATTTTGAATTACAAGTCGAATGCATCCTTATATTCACTAACAAGGTGTAAACATGTGGATGAACAGAGATCGATACTTATACGTCACGTCCATTACGGAACGTTATGTATTGGTGGAAAAAAGCTGTCACGTAATGGAATTGTAAAGCCTAGCTTACATTGAATATTTTAATCTTCCGACTATATTAAAAGATGTTAATAATTATTATGATGGCGTTATGATGTCCAATATTTATTTATTATTATGAAAACAGTTCAAGTGATTGCTAGTAAATCATAAATCAGTACGTCAGGCCAATCAAGTGTAACAAAAACGACAAATGCTACCCCCGATTCTATTTCATTTTTAGTGTGCACTAACTAAAATAGTAACGTTCCAAATTTAGTTAGTCCATATTGGTATTCTATAAACCAGGCATGGGCAAACTGCGTTCCGCGGGCCGCATGTGGCCCGCCGCGTATTTCCTGCGGCCCGCGAGTAATATAATATTTTAAAAAATGATCACGTTTTTATCTTCAACAACTTTTTCAACAAAAATTGAAAATAAATAAAAAATAATAGTCGGTACAAATACCCGTTACATATTGTGTGTGTGTGTGTATATTTTTTGACATTGCATACGACATCATAATATTACTTTTTATAAACTGACATATGAATTTAATTGCTATTATCATTTTTTACTTATTGTTTATATTATTTTGGATTTAATTGTTATTTTTTTTTTCCCTTTATTAACATGTAAAAGGCGAAAGCCGTGAATATGCATAAATAAATAAATAAAATATATAAAAAAAAAATTAAAAACTTATCTCGGATTTTCGACTGATATAATTAATGAAAATTATTACCATGCGACGTTAGCTTTACTTTTCCATTACGTAACGAGAGACTTCCTATTACGTTACTGTCCTATTATATCTCCGACTATTTTTTTTAGATTTTATTCCAACAACTGATACAACTGTATTATTGTAATATATAAAATATAGTATGTGAACTGAATTGTTGTTGGAAAGTGCAAATCACCAACAAATTTGCCATTATTAGTGTAGAATATAAGAAAACTCATTACTGTATAGTACAAAACGTAACGTAATGGACCAATTGGACAGAAAATGTGACATTTTACGTTATTTTCCTAATAAAATTATATATTTTCTTAAAGAATATTGTGATTATAACTATATTAAATACTTTCGACAACTATTCACTAAAATGTTTTTATTTAAAACCCCGTTGAATTGTGTGATGTAATGGAAATTTCTTGAGATATTGCTTCACGAAAACGCATTCCCTGACAAAAAGAAAACACTAAACTTAAAAGTAATTGATTTCTCACGTCCGTTACTGTTGTATATATATTTTAAATACAAAATCAGGTATAATTTGTTACACATATTTTTTTAGGTTCCACTACGTAACGAAGCAAAAAAATTTGAAAATGCCCAACTACATTTATAATTAAAGAAACGGGTAAAGAATTGACGACAATTTTGTATTTTATATTCAATTTATCAATTAAATCAAAAGTATTTCCAAAACAATGGAAAACTACCAGAGTTAGTCCAATACACAAAAAATGAGATAAATCAGATGTGAAAAACTATAGACCAGTCGCGATATTATCTGCTCCAGCAAAGTTGCTTGATATTATAATTCAGAAGAGAATTTGGGATAACGTAAATCACCTTCTTGTTAATGAACGGCATGGTTTTAGACCTATGTACAAGATCCACTGTTACAAATTTACTTTATTTTAGTACATACGTTGCTAAGAATCTTGATAAACGAATACAGGTCGACGTTGTCTACACGGACTTCGAGAAAGCGTTCGACAGGGTAGACTACGATATTTTAATATCTAAGTTGAATGATTACGGGTTGTCAAATGGACTTGTAGAATATTAATAACAGCTATTTGCGTGATAGACAACAGTTTGTAGCCTTTAGTCATTGTAGTTCAAGGAAGTATATCACCTATTCAGGTGTCTCACAGGGCTCTAATCTTCGACCATTGGTGTTCACATTATTTATTAATGACATAGTAGCAAACATTGAAAGACCAAAATATTTATTGTACGCAGATGATCTCAAACTTTACAAAGAAATAGAGTGCCAAGATGATGTGACTGCTTTGCAAAGTGATATCGATGCATTGGTAGTGTGGTCACATAAAAATAAATTGTATTTTAGCTCCCCCAAATGTCATATCATGTCATATACTAGAGCACGCAATCCCATTGCCTCTGAATATACTATGGACGGTACAAAATTGCTACAGTTAACTGAAACGAAAGATTTAGGCGTGATTTTTAAATTCGATTTATCATTCAAGAACCACATATCCGTTATGGTGGAGAAGGCTTATATGATGTTGGGATTCGTACTTTGCAATTCTACACATTTTAAAGATCCAAACACTCTTTTGTTGCTTTATGAATCCTTAGTGCGTTCAATATTGGAATCGGCATCTATAATATGGGCTCCACACGAAAACTCGTACATGTGTTTGATTGAGAGAGTACAAAAAAGATTCGCCAGACATCTTTATAGGAAAACATAAATGTTTAATCCATATTTGTTTCCTTCATTTTTTATCATGGGATGCTTAGGAATGTCTTCGCTTCAAGTCGTTTTTTTTATAATTATTGCTAATAAGTTTGTTTTTTTTTAAACTTATGTGAATGATATTGTGATTTGTAAATAGTGTTATGTTGTGTGTTTTGCTTACATCACTCGCCGCAAAGGTGAAAACTGTCAACTGTGAGTGATGTCAATTTTTGAAAATAAATAAATAAAATGTATAAGTATGTTAATTTAACACATGAAACCAAAGATATACTAGATAGGTAATTCAAAGAAAAAATCCGTCATGCAGCCAGTCAAATTTTAAATCCAGTTTTAAAACTGACGCTAACGTCAAGACAATACATGGCTTATACTTGAAGGTCATCGATGTTGGAACACAAAAATTCCGATAAAATGTACCGCGTTGCAAGTCTAGTATGTCTATGCATGAAACTACCATATAAGGCTTAGAAAAGACACCGTCACCTTATTCGGTAGTGCCCCGGACGGGACTACTTGAACCCGCATCCCTTTAAAGCATCAGTTTAAATCTGACTGCAAAATTTGATCGGCCGCTTAACCGATTTATTCTTCGAATCACCAATCTAGTAGGTATGTATATATTTTTGCTGACATCGCACAATTTTACCTTCTGTCATGGTTTAGTTTTTTTAACAAACTTTGTTAGAAATTTGAATAAATATTTTGTTTACTATTTTAAGTGGTACATGAGTGTATTACTCGAAGTATATTTGTTGATAGTTAAATGGTACATACTTCAGAGAGTATGTATCTATTGGATATATTTTTATTAGGAAGGTACATAGAATATAGTTTGTCTTCGAATGAAGAAAGTATCTACCTACTTTAATTGTAACAAAGGAGAGGATTTTATAAAAGGGCTGGTGAGAGGAGAAAAGGGTCACTCTTGGTCACTCTGGGATAGTGTTTGCTTGCGACTAGAAGAGAGATGTTTTAAATTCATAAATTCAGTGTTTGTTTTGGTTTAAATTGATTTTGTAAACATCTCTAAGTAATAAATACAATATTTTAGTGATTATTTTCACACACGAAGATAATAATAAAATCTTCATAAATTAATTAGAAGTAACGATAAATGCAGTATTTCAGAACCACCCATTGGCAGTTTATCATCTTTAACCCAAAGCTAAGATATTATTATATTTTATTTTAAATTTTCGAAATAGATATTTTGGCACGAAGAGGACAGTTTGCGTGTTTCTTACATGCAGCTGATCTGCTGGCTACCCCACTTGTGGGATATGCCGTGATGGTATAGTATAGTATAGTATATTTTGGCATAATGACATTGCCTTTTTCTTTGAATATCAAAACTCTTGTTTGATAAGTCTCAGATAAGTGAACTTTCTGCAGACAAAAGATTGATAAATTTTATATAATGTTTTAATGAATGTGTTGTGAGACCGACCTTGTAAATTATTTTATTTTCTAAAATTAATAAAATTTGAACAACTTATAAATATTAATTACAAATTAAATTTATAGACATTACTTGATAATATGAACAGGGATGGACTCAGAAACATTTATTAATTATTATTTTCCGTTATTTTTGAATACTAATACAAGCATGAATTTTAACTCTTATTTATTTTATGTAAATATCTTTATTATATTATAAATTAATACCCAAAATTACCCACCTCAACGATCGCTAACTACAGGCCAGTGATCTCCTAGCGTGAAAAAATTAAGGTTGGTGGCTGCTATGCCTTATAGGCCACAAAAAAGCCAACCCGCGCAGATTTATACATAAATATTTATATTATTTGCATGTTATGTATTATATTCTCCTAATTTATCATATTTGTATACTAATGAGGCTGGACGTAGCGAATGCAAGGTTGGTCCAGATCGGATTTAGCGTGAGGAGGGGCTTGATCCACTAACAAAACCAAATTTGATTGTTAAATTTACAAAAATGGTCAACTGATCGAATTTTGTGAAGTTTGGTTCAGTTTAATATTTGACCTGAATACGCCACTGGCGTTATAGGCAAGATTCTAGTTATGTATGAAATCATGTGTCTTTTATAAATAAAAGGCAAAGGCTATTTGTCCGTAATTACATAGAAAAAAGAAAGAAATTATCAAATTTATCTATGGTGAACTTTTCCATAGAGAAATTATAAAATTTGTCTATGGTAAACTATTTCCATATACAAATATTCATGGATGTATGTAGGTAGGGGATGGAACGTTTATAGTAATTTGTATGAATGACAGCGAAGCCAAAAAGTGAGGAAGGGAAATCGACGGTGGCCATTTTGTAGGAAATACTTTATTTAACATTTGTATGGGCAATGTATGGAAATTATTCACAGTATCAGAAAACATTATATTTACTTCTTAAAATAATTACAATGCCACATAACTTAATGTTTTCATATACTTGATGAAATAGGGAATAGGATGAGTAAATAAAATTGAGTATTTCATTTCAAAATCATTATTTATTTTTAAACTTTGTTTTCATATACACACAATATGGAGAGAATGAATGACAATTGAAGGATATATCTAAATGAATAATATAAAACACACGAACTTGCAAATGAGCGGGAAACTCAGGATATTTCGTAAGAATGACGTTTTTCTCCGACCTCGCAGAAAAACGAGATGTTTTTGAACACAAAACACTACGTTTACTTGGTGTCAAATATTGGATAATGTCCAGTTTCTCCTTTCTGAATCCTTTGGAAAACTACAAAAAAAGATTTTGTTTATAAACATGCGATAATATCATTAACCTGATCAGATTTGTATGCATGAAACATTTCATTCTAACGGGTAAACAAACCAAACATCAGATTGTAGGTTCTTTGTATTGTCAGATGACAGAATGGAAAACAAGTTACGTGTGTAGATATAGGAGAATAAGGACAGATAATTATATAGAACGTTTATAACATTATTATGATCATTTATAAGTATACGAATTATAATATAAACGACTTTAAAATCGCAATATATTAAGATAAAAACTACAATACAAAACAACTTACCGAAAATATGACAATCCTGTTTCCTGCGAAAGTTGGATTGGATTTATAACCACAACCATTTATAGCGCACATCACCATGTTAATCATAAGATGATTCCTATTCTTCTAGATATAAAAACAAAAACCGATATGAAAAATTCAACTGATGTGCCAAAACTTGAAACATTTTTAAAACAACTAAACATACAAATACAAGGGTTGGTTCATGGGAGCATAAATGTCACTCGGCGTCGTTTGACCTGAACGACCATGAAGTTGCAGTGAGTGGTGAATGTAATCCGGATAATCGTGAATAACTTAGAGCGTTTTATGACCCAATGTTATCGTAATGGCGCCATTATTTTTTACGTCTTTTTATTATTTTTTTTATTGCTTTTATAACTTAAAAAAAAAATTTTTTTTTGGATTTACTTTTTGTTATAATTTCTTAAATTCGCCGACGTGTAAAAGACGTAAATTATGAATATATTTAAATAATTAATATTTTTATTATTATTTGACTGGCGCCTTTTTATAGTAGCATTCAAGTACTTTTGTGTTTCTTTTAAATGATAAAAATATTTTTGTCTCTAACGAAGGAATAAATTATTTTAATAGGTATCTTTAAAATTAACAGTTAAAGTAATAACTACTTGATTAGTGTATAACTAATTGCTTTATACTTTTTTTTTAAATTATTCCATTATCTAACTTTCTGAGCTTGTATACTTCCCAAATACTTGTTACAAGTTTATATCCTAAATTTATCCAAACGAATTCACTGAATCAGCGTCAGAAATTATAAATGACAATTACGCAGAAATCGAGTATATTTTCTGAGACTATAATTCTTATTTTGTTACACATTTTGAAAACATAGTAACATACAGTACATGAACACTATGAATGCGTTCTGGCATTGTATAGGTACTTTCAAAATATGCGTCGTCGACTGATCACTCGGTGACTGTCTGAACGCAGCCCAAATGCGACGCACCGAACAAAATTTATTTCTTACAAAATGGTCGTCATTCCCCTCCCCGCGCAGCTACAAAATGTTTACCAAAGTGTCTGTCCATTACTCTATTTAGGTCCATGCAAATATTGAATTATTTTGTTTATGAAAAATGTAGTATAATAATATTATACTCTATGGCAAAAACTGTCACTTAGAAACATCAGCAAACGGTTTGACGTTGTGTTATTGCCTAGCTTGGTTTTCACAATATGAAAATAAAATCGTGAATGTAGTAGCAATCCCCAAACATTGATTTAAGCGTAAGGAAGAACCTTACTAAAGCCTTTGTATGGAGCATTCTGCTTTATGGTTGCGAGACGTGGACCATCAGCAAGAGGGAAAGCGGACGGTTGGCGGCCTTTGAAATGTGGTGCTACAGACGCATGCTGAAGATCCATTGGTCGGAACACATCGAAAACGAAGAAGTATTAACCAGGGTAGGCGAAAAAAGACAACTTCTTAAGAGAATCAGCCAACAACGAGCTAACTGGATTGGCCACAACATCAGGCACCCAGGACTACTCATCGCCATTGCGGAGGGTAAGACCGAGGGGACAAATGGCAGAGGCCGACCAAGAGATTCGTATATGGACCAACTGAAGAGGGACATGAATTGTGGCTCATACGTAGAGCTGAAAAGACTGGCTGAGAATAGGGAGGAATGGAGAAGAAAGTCAAAACTCGTTGCAGACCAATCTAGTGGATTGTAACTCATTATATATAGTAGCAAGACGCAAGGGTACCACCCGTAAGTTTTGAATGTTTCGTAGCCGTTATAATTTTTGCTCCGGGCTCCCCTCAACTCATTCTCAATGTATGTATCCAAAGCACTTTACTTGCATTCAGAATTTTTATCAATACTTTAATATTATACTATAATTTACGTCATTTTATCATTATTTTGATTGCCGAACAGTGTTTGAATAATAATATTGATTTCTTTGTGTATTATTTTAGGTTTTTATGCAAAAAGTAGTAGTTTTTTAGTGGCACGCAGTTGACTTGACATCGACATCCCTACATAGAAGATGGAGATGTCAATTTTTGTTGGCCAGCAATTTTCGGATTGGAATTTGTTTGCAGCTACCTACGAGAGCTATCTGCGATCTACATACAGCCCACTTTTTGTAATCGTTGATTGCAGTACTGCACAGGCACGAAATAGAAAACTAGGTAAGAATACCATACCTCCCTGTGCTGGGTATTATTATGTAGAGTTTGGATGTATTCACAGGGGAAAGTTTCTCAGTACTTCTACAGGTGTGCGTCCCACACAGCATTCTTTAAAATTAGGGTGCCAGGCTAAGTTGTGTGTGACGTACAAGGTAAGTATTGGTCAATTTGTTATAACTAGTTTCCAAAGTACCCATTGTGATTCTTCTGGTAAAATTTTGCATAGAATTGATGAAGATACTTTTAAACTGTACAGTGCCAACAGGGGTATACGTAGCTTCGATCATTTAATTCCACGATTAGCTTTACAAAATTCGAGCACTGGTGAAGTTGCTCAAGTAACTAAAGATAAACGTAGTGTTATTAAAGATAATTCACTTCTTTTAATGCAGTATGATGCTAGCTTACCTAGAATCAAGGATTTTTTATCAAATCATAATGCAAGTATTTCAAGTAAAAACATTACAAATATAAAGTGTCGTATAAAATCCACAGGTAATGTAGGTCTTAATGATAATTTTTTACTAGCATTACAAAAGGATCAAAACGAAGGTAATATAATTTTTGAGACAGTTAGTCTTAAAGATGAAGTGTGTTTACTCTTTTTTCAATTTTCTTGGATGAAGATATTTTTCCAAAATTATCCAGAGCATATCCTAGTAGATGCAACATATAGTTTGACGAATACACGTATGCCCTTGTACATTGTAATGATTGTCGATGGGATGGGTGAATCTATCCCAGTTGCATTTTGTTTAGTTTGTAACGAAACTGAGACATATATTGAGAAATTTGTAGAAATTTTTTTTACTCACAATCCATCTTTTGCTTTTGTCCAGTCAATAATTACTGATAAAGATTTAACAGAAATAAATGCCTTAAAGAAATATTTCCCAAATGCCAAACACGAACTTTGCCTGTTTCATGTTTTAAAAGCGTTCAAAATAATGATAAATAAATCAAACATTCCTAAACATCTTGTTGATACAGCTAAATCATATTTAGAGTCAATGGCTTACTCACATACAGAGCTTGATTTTCAAAACACTTACCAAAAATTTGTGTCAACTTTTATAAATTATTCAATTTTAAATGATTTTAACAAAAATTGGTATCCCTGGAAAGAAGCATGGGTACACTGTTACCGTACCAATACATTTAATATATGTGACACCACTGATAATAGACTGGAATGTTTTAACCAAAAGTTGAAACAAAATATTCAACACTAAATGATTTTTATGCTAAATTAAAATCTCAGTTATCCAGCATGCTAGACAAATATCAAAATCTTGGCTTTAGTCATGAGTTTAAATTAATATCTATTGTGTCAGATTTATCCCCAGAAATTGTTCAAAGTATATTTAAATGTTGTACAAAATTTGCATCTTATAAAATTTTAGAACAAATTATTGACGCGTTAACCAATAAAAATAATATTAAAATTCTTCAAGAGTCTGCACTTAATGAAAATATTTTTGAAAACAATAAAAAATTTATAACTAGTTGTGATTATTGTTCATGTAGTTTTTTTTCAATGTATAAATTACCCTGTCGTCATATATTCTTCCTTAGAATCCATTTACAAAATAATATATTTGACGAAACATTAATTATAAATAGATGGCGGTTGTCATTTTATATTAACACTTTGAATACTATAAAAACCTTCAAAACATATAAAAATTCATGTTCAAAACAGATAAAAAGTAAAGTGACCAAATGTTTTGTAAACAAAGAAACCGAAAAATACCATTTAGCAACTAAAGCTTGAAAACAGTTGACAGAGATTCTAAAAACTTCCGGGGAAAAATGTTTTGATAATCGTTTGTCCATCTTGAATAATTTAATCAATGAGTGGTCTGGGAATATGTCTGAGGGTGTCTACCCCGCTTATGGGAAATGGTGTGATGGTATGAATGAATTCTTTTTATATAATTTTTATTTTCTTTGTTGTCCTAGATCATTGACTTGGATTGCTGAGTTCACCTGAAGCAGAACAATTACTGTCTCAATTGTGAATCAACGATCTTCACAGCATTTGAAATGCCTGGGTAAAAATCACCTCCAAACTACACAGGAACTGCCAGAAATATTCTCCCATTACTTTGTGATATGAAATAACGTGCATTATTATCATCTTTGTTATAAATGGGACAGACTAAGGAAAAAAGATAACATACAGAGCAACCTTTTATGTGTGTGATCATGGGGTATCGGCACTTCTAATAGATATAAGAATAATAAATGATATTAAATTGTATAATATATATATATTTAAAAGATATATCTGGGGTTTGTCACAAACCCAAACGCAACCTTCTACATCTTTCACAGTAAGCTAAAAGCTTGTGTCGTGAAAGGGGTGTTTACTGGCACCTGGTATATTGTACCGCCAAAAGATATATTAATTTAGCGTAGAAATCATAGAGTAAATCATTGGTAGTAGAAATTGTTTTCAATGTAATAGAGGTCATTTTATTGTATAGAATATAATTAGAGTATGAAAAATGAAGTATTATTGGAAAGTTATTTAATAATTATGTTTTATAGTAGAACCTGTTGAGAAGTCAACTTTTACGACTTAACAGGACCATGTGTATTCTCTGTTTATATTTGATTCAAATAAAATAAAAATAAAAAACTTATGATTTATTTACTGTAGACTTATGTACCCTAAGTTTAGTACTTTGTATTTAATTCCTTGTTTACACGATCTCATAGTGCACTTTCAAGATGTGAATAAATGTTCCCACTAGTTGGGTAATAAGTTCACATTTGATCTGAAGACATTCTAAAATACAATGTGGTCTCATATACATCGAAAATATCCTCCTGGATGTCAGAAAAAATGTTCAAGATAGATCCCACAAAAACTGAATTCTTATGTGTAGCCTCTAAAAGGAGACATCTTATAGGTTCATATCCCATCTATGTACAAAACATGAATATAATGTCAACGAAAAATTGTTAATGTTGGTGCTCATCTGGTTAGTGCTCTTTCAATGGAGAAACATACCGTCATTTGTTAGTCAATGTTTCTTTGCTCTAAGGAATGTGAGAAAATGCTTGTCAATAGAAGGGACCAAGAATAATAAATTAATTTGTTGCATTCCGATTAGATTACTGAAATGGTATCTTGGTAAATTTATCCAATTTGCAACTCCAAAGAATTCAGTCGGTTTTTAATGCTGCTACTCAGCTTATTTACAAAATGGATTTATTTTCACAAACATTATTGGGACTCCAGAATTTTTACTGGCTTAAGTGACCAGGGAGAATTGAATTCAAACTTTTTTTACAGTATTCAAGGCATTAAATGGTATGGGTCCGGAATACATCTCGGAATTCTGTAATCTATAACCATTAAATCAGAGACAAAATTCCCTTGAGTCTCAATCTAAAAGATAAGTTCAGCGCTAGTGTACTTGGACTGTGCCTTATGTAACCACATTTAGCGGTTGATCATGACAGGCAAAATAGAGGGACGCCATCGTGCCTGCGCAATATACAAGATTGGACTGGAATGAAAGGCGTGGAGGAGTTATTCCAGACAGTGCAGGACAGAGAATCCTATGCCAGAGTGATCGCCAACGTCGAGGGGACCTGACAGGGCACAGAAAAAGAAGTTAATACTATTTATAAGATCCTGAGGCGGAGCTGCCCACAAAATAATATTTTTTTTAATTGGGGCTACTCTTTGTCTCGTATGGATTTACTTTTTATGTCTCTCACATATTTTCAGCATGTAAAAGGCTCAAGCCGTATATTGTAATAAATAAATAAAATAAAATGGTGCTATAAAACTCACTTATTCATTCCGCACTATTTAATGGAGCATCCATCTCAAGGGCGCGGATATTATTACTAAGCTTAGCGGTTCACACAAACCAAGTGAACATTGAGAATACAAGTAGTGGTGGAGGACCTACTTGCTATTATTAAGTACCTACTAATTTCATTCATCCATACCATCATGACATTTCTCACAGTGGGGTGTCGGTGAACTGACTGCATGTAATGAAAACACAGTTTGTCATCTTCGTGCCATATAAAAATGAAACATTTAGGATGGGCAGAAAAACTCACCTTGTACTGAAGTCCACTCTATTATGAATATATTAGGACTTAAAATAAATCGAACCTATAAGAACCAAAATTAATTTATCAACATAACAGCTATTTGGGAAAGTACATTTTTTTTTTAATTATGTAGATCTTTAGATTTAAGGTCAAATGTTAATGTAAACAGCGCTTTTTATTAAAAAAAAAAAAACATCCTTGTAGTAGTACCCACAGATCTAAAGTTTGCAAACGGTGAGTTAATAAACCTTAAAAAGCTCTAACCGATTTATTACACTTTATCTGGTTATGGAAATAGCTTTGTTCTCAGACAAAAATATACGAGCTTAATGCTCTTTACACGGGAACATACCTATAAAACATGAAATATACAAGATGACAAATGTTTAATGATATTACACTATTCAAGCATTGAAAGTTTGCTTTCTCATATAGTAAACTAACCGAAAACGAAATGTCATCGGACATTACAACCATATTACAACTGCCAATATTGACAGACGTCAAAACAGCATGGCTTTGTTTATGTTTACAAAAAATTCCTGACGAATAGCTATTTTATTGACAGACGTCAAAAACATGCCGCTTTGTTTACATTATTTACTGTAAAATACTTCAAGGTCAAAACTGTCATTTTTGACAGTGACAGTGACAGTAATTCCTGTTACTGACGAATAGCCGATGCGTAAATAAAAACGCATCCAAAACGAATTTGTAATATAATAATTACAGAAATAAGCCTTTTATAACGCTGAACTAAGTTTTGCTGAATTTTATCTCATTGACTATTGCTAACCATTAACACATTGGGGTTCAATCGTGTATAAAAAAATCGATATCGATACCTGATTGTTATTGTGTGTTGTTTTCTTTGTATATTTTCAGCAGCACGATAAGTTTTATATTCGCCAGGATCGAATATAAAAGATAACATTTTATTACTAACATTTTATACACAATAGAAATTTAATTTGATTGTTATAAAAATATGTTTTATGTGTTCTGGATAGAAAATATTATTTTGTTTTCATTGATGAAAATTTCTTTTATAAACGTTAACACAACGTGGATGGGGTCCTTAACGTATTTTTTAAACTAAATATATCATGTGCCAAAATCTTTTAAAAATGAAATTTGTAAAATTTACCGATCGACACTTTTGACGGGTCTTGCGTAAAGCGTTTAAAATAATTTTAATGACATTAGGTGTGAAATGAGTTAGGTTAAACTAGGGGGTACGTATTATTATGTACGTATGATATCTCTACACACAACGAATATTATTATTCATTGGTATTATAAGTAGATTAGGTGATAAGAATGTATTTTGTATTATTAATTTTTAATCGGAATATTATAAAGACGGAATTGCGAAAAGAAATTTTTTAATTTGCATAGATTGGATGATCTTGATTCTTTAGTTTTAGTACTTCCAAATCGAATAAAAATGGGTAAAAATTGATTCATCAGATTAGGAATTTATTTATAAATCTCGTTAGTCAATATGGTTTCACGAGTTTTTCTTTTGTGAAAAGCTGGACTATGACAAAAGTGGCGCCGCGACCAGGATAATATGTCTGTCACTGCAGACATAAAATATGGGTTACTACGTAGTGAAAGAAAGTTTTGTCATAAGCTATGACACTTCGGTTAACTAATAAACGAGAGCCAGTGCATACGGTACACTATGATTATTGGTGTAATCCCTGCTTATAAATTTGTTGAACCTGGTTGAAGATTGAAATAATAAAAATATAAGAACAAAACAATTATTAAAATTGAGCGAATGAATATAATACTATACTATACTATACCATCACGGCATATCCCACAAGTGGGGTAGCCAGCAGATCAGCTGCACGTAAGAAACATGCAAACTGTCCTCTTCGTGCCAATATAAAATCAAGACATTCAGGATGGGTGGCAAACCTCATCGCTGAATTCAATATGTAAAATGTCTTATTTTTTTCGAACACCTGCCTTTTACAGGACATTCGAAAACTTACGCAGAAGAGTGGGAGATATAATACGAGTATGTAAAATCAATCATGTAAGTAAAATCATCAGCATCAATTAAAAAAATATGTATGTAAAATTAGTCATGCAAGCAAAATCATGTAAAACCATCAACAACAATTAAAACGATAAAAACACAAGAATAAAATAATCGAGTAAAAAACAAATAGAAATATGTATGTAAAATTAAAAAAAATTCAATCATGCAAGTAAAATCATCAGTACAGTCAAAACAATAAAAACAAAAAAATAAAGTACTTAGTTACATATTGATAATGAAAAAAATAGTAAAGAAATAATTGTCACCTTAGTGATTTGATATCTATATTCCCAAAAGGATTTGTACGTCCTAGAAGAGTATTTTACTTATGCATACTAAAAATATTAGGCGAAAATAAATATTAGGTAATCATGGCTACTACTCCTATGTACTTATTTAAAAAAATCATTTAACATTGTTTATGTTTTTTTTAACATAATATGTAAAAAAAAACATAATAATATTTATTATTCTTATTCAACAGTATAGTTTTCTATAGTTTCATAATGTCCTCCATTATGAAAATAGTCCAATGTGTCAAAAATACGTATTTAAATTGGATAGCCTAGTATTCACAGCAATTTTAAAATTTTCGACGCCGTGACCCTCTTCAGACAGACGTCCGAAGCTTTTTCGTTTGTAACGCTGGCGTATTATTATGTATCGAGTCTCAAAACTTCACATAATAATATATACCTACTACAATTTGCACCTATTCTGAATGTACTATTCCACACCATCACAGTATATCGCGCAAGTGGGTAGCCAGTATACCAGCCGCGTGTGATAAACATGCAAGCCATCCTTTCTGTGGCAACAAAAATTTAAGATACTTGGAATTAAAAAAAATATGTTTCTTTATTTTTTCGAACACCTGAAAACTTACGGAAGAGTTGGAGACCACTTCTTTGGCAAGTGCTCCAAGGAAAAACAAAAGAATCCTGAATGTCTTATTTTTTATTGGCACGAAGAGGACAATCTGCATGCTTATTACTTGTTCGACATGCTGTAGGGGTATGGCAGTCAGCAGAAAGCAGTAATATTAAGTTTATAATAATAATAATAATCGGATGATTTTTATAGCGCCGTTTTGTGGACAGATTCACCTCAAGGGCGCATAGGATGTTTTAAGGTATTCGCTATAGCGTTGCAAAATATTAACAGTGACCTTACATATATTTTCAGTTTAATCCATATGATTTCTTAAAAAGATGCGTTTTCAAATGGGTCTTAAACTGGGTCAAGGTCTCTACTTCCCTGATGTTTGTGGGAAGCCTATTCCACGCAATAGCACTTATAATTTATTATCCTGTGTTCCCCTCAGTAATATTTTATTTTTCTTTCCTCTGAATTTAAAAGCCTTGTGAATCTTATTATGCAGTATTTCATTAATTTTTTTATCGATCATGCACTTCTTAACCTTTCTATCAGATTTATAAATTTGTGTTATCTCTCAAAACGTACAAGGCAATGAACGAATCATGAATAGTGATGTCAAATTTGGCATATATCCGTTATTATCTACTCGTTACTTTGTTTTTTCGGTATACCGAGCGGGATCCGCGGGTAGATAATACCGATCGGTATTATCTACCCGCGGTACTATGATACGCGTATTACTCGGGTACTCGGGTAACGCGGTACCCGCGGTACCACGGTACCCGAGTAATACCGACCTTCAATCCATCGGTATTGTGTACATATACGTACCTACTGTGGAAGTATTGGTGCGCTGTGAGTGTATTGGTGTACCTACATTTAATGGCTTTTTACAAAAACTACGGGAAACCTTAGGACTTTGGGAGCAATCAGTGTGACCAGATTTCAAAATAAAATTGTGAAAAACATTTTATGTATTCTTTCTCAATAACGACAATAACTTCATACATTAATTATTGATAATAATTATAGTGTGAAATTCGTTCACCCATTTTGTGCTTTTAATACTCGTTTTAGGTCAAAAATTTTATACACGACTTTAATGTCTAGTTTTAAAGTTTTTTTTTAACACAAGTTACAGTACGCAGTGAAAACAGTGTGCTGGTATATACCGTTAATTAATAACATAATATTTATTTTCTTCGAATGTGTCGGGGAAGAATCGCGGCAATACTGGAGCAGATAGTGACGTTATTTACTTTGCCGAGACTTTCGTTATTTTTGATGAGTACAAAGGAATAGGTGTTAAGATTAGTCAATATTTTTTTACTCTCATCTAGACTAGTTTAGTGTTTATGCTTAAAATTGAAACACCTAATCTATGGAATCGAATATTTCAAATACTTTTGATACTATTCAAATAAAGAAACGAATAGTAGATACATCGATCAAAAAATTATAAAAGTACCTAACATTCATTAATTTGGGGGTTGAATTATTTTTATTTATTATATGAATACAGTCAACATTTAAAACTGTCTCTTTTTCTGGAGTCTGTGTTATGGTAAGTTTAATATTTTATTTTTGAGTAATACCTCTACACAGGCTTGTCCTCATGAGGTATAATACTTGTTTATAGGTATATATTTTTAGTCATAATGTATGTATTAATTGACTTCTTGTGTTGCGTAAACTGTATGTATATAAATACATAAAAAAAAAAATAATTGTTGCCAAGATTATGTGTTTTTGTACTTAATAATCTACGCACTATTGACCTATTTCTAAAATTTATATATTTAAACCAAGGAGATCATGAATAATCTAAAAAAATAAATGAAAATCGATCAAAAAATTTATTCTTAGAAAATATTCTTTAACAAAACCGAAGAGATCATTAAACATTTCAAAATTCTATACCATATCGAAAATTTGGCGACGGGGGGGGGGGGGGTAGAAATTTGTAAGGAAAGGTATTTACTGAAGTTACTCTTAGGATTATTCCTTCCATCGGTAAAATACCCGTTATCTAATAACGGGTATTTTGCTCGGATTACCCCACGGTACTCGGTATGAAAATATATCCGGTGTTGACATCACTAATCATGAATAAACAAAACGAATAATGCGCCACCGTTACAAACGAAAAAGCTTCGGGCGTCCGTCTGTAGAGGGTCCCGGCGTCGAAAATTTTAAAATTGCTGTGAATACTAGGCTATCCATTTAAATTCACATGATTAAAGAGTTTTTATTATAAGCAAACACGATATTTTATTAGGAAAATAACCCCTAATATTTAGTTTCCGTGTTGTTGTATTTTGTCTATGAATTTTGCTATTTGGTACACCTTACATAAATTTTCCTACATTTGCTTAGCAATTTTATGACAGAGTCGCATTAAAACTGTAATAACTTTATCCATACATAAAATATTGAAAATGTTTTTAGCCCAAAGCCTGCCTAGAATTTGACCTTGTAAAGAGTGTATTATTTTACTTCTGTTTTTCCTAATTTTAAAGTTCATTAAGGACATACAAACATACATAAATATTTACGGATGGGTTCCAATATTTATGTGTGGATAAGTTTATAGAATATCAAGTCAGATATATTATATTACAGAAATCATACCTAGTTAGAAATGTAGCAAAAATAGGTAACAAGCAGTGTGACCAGATTATATTTTCAAAAACTAGTTTTTGACTATTGTTACTTTCCATACCGACGACAAAAGTTACAAACTTAAATTTCTACCCCCCCCCCCCCCCGTCGCCAAATTTTCAAAATGGTATAGGAATTTGAAGTATTTCAAAAACTCCTCGGTTTTCTTAAACAATATTTTCTCGCAGTACCTTTTTCTACAATGTATTTGTACTGACAATTGTTTTCGAATTACCGATTACCGACTAAATACTAAAAACTACTAAACATTGTTCCCAATGCCTCCAAAACTACCAAATGTGTTCACGCTGGTAACAAGAGTAGATACTCAAATAAATTGAACACGAACAACAAAATCAATAAGATAAATGAAAACAAGCAATCGCCTCAATACTGTGAGACAAGTTCACCCATGTGTGAACATTTTCTTTACATTAACCGCAGCATATAGGTATGTAGTAGTGATGTAACGCATGTGTGATTTTGGATATTCGCGAATGCGAATATTTGTTGCTGACATTCGCGAATGCGAATAGCGAATATTGACTTGCTTAGATTTCTACAATATTGCTCATTCATTAAAATTTCTAGCCCCCGTCGCCGAATTTTCAAAAAGGTATAGGAATTTAAAATATTTCAAAACTCCTCGGTTTTTTCAAAGAATATTTTCATGTAGTACCTTTTTTTTAAATGTACCGGGTAAGTATCCGGGTGAGAATCAAAATATGAATTCAATAGATAATATAAATTCTAATAATGATAATTCTAATCAATTTATTACAAATCTTGATCCCCCAGAGAATAGACCATTAAAGGATGACGTCACAGAAAAATCATTGAGGGGCATCAGGCATCCCAACACAACAGACGATTACAGTGTAATATTAAGTCCTTACATATGAAATTGGCGTTTGGCGAACTGGCAACTTTGATTCAAAATATGTGGCGTTCGGCTAGGAATTCCAAATTCAAATTTATTTCAAATTTAAGACCATGTATTTCTGTGTTCGAATTACGAAATTTATTTGTTATGGCGTCATTTGTTTTTCTTTCACATCGTTCTGTTCACAATATGGAGAACTTAAAATATCGCTATATTTACGAATATGAGTTTCACCTCGGCACTAGTGCTGCAGAAACGGCTCGTAGGATTAACAATGCGTATGGGGAAGCTACTGCAAAAGAAAATACGGTACGTTATTGGTTCCAACGTTTCCGTTCTGGAAATTTTGACCTACAGAACAAGCCTCGTGGACGGCCGGAGACACAAGTTGATAACGATGAATTAAAAGCAATTGTGGAAGCAGATCCATCGCAAACCACGTCAGAGTTAGCGGCAGGCTTCGGTGTGAGTGATAAAACCATTTTGATTCACTTGAAACAAATTGGAAAAGTGAAAAAACTTGAAAAATGGGTACCGCATGAATTGGTACTGCTGCTTCAGGACAACGCTCGACCACATACGGCACGTTTGACGACCGCAAAACTACGGGAGCTGCGACTGGAATGTCTTCGACACCCACCATACTCCCCGGACCTTGCTCCAACTGATTACCATTTTTTTCGGAATTTGGACAACTTCATGCAAGGAAAAAAATTCAATTCTCACGAGGCTGTCCAAACGGCCTTCAAAGATTTTATTGATTCTCGCTCACACACTTTTTTTAGTAAAGGAATCAATGAACTACCTTCGAGATGGCAAAAGTGCATAGATAGCCATGGTACATACTTTGACTAAATAAAAAAATAGTTTCATAAAAAAAAATGGTTTTCATTTCTGCCATATGAAACGCCAATTTCATATGTAAGGACCTAATATTAGGTGGAACGCCTAAAGAATACATAGTAATCAAAAAAACTGTCAGTGTCGATTTTGTTATTATTTTGTCGTCTGACTATCATTTTTTTCTCTTATGGCATAACATCCTACAAGGATGATTTGCGCAATCTGACTGTTTGCCCCCCAAGCAAAAGCAAATCCATAGACAATACCACGTGACCTTTAATGGTCTATGAAGACCACTCATTTACGGAAGAGTTTATCAGAAGCAAATATGAAGAGATGTATATGGATATTTAGAACCCACTCAAATACCAAAATTGCCAAAATTTCCAAACAGTTATAAATTTGATAGGATTGTCCGTGATGTAAATAAAATTATTATAGAATATGTTGGTAATAGTCAAAATTTATTAGATACCTACACATTCAATTATTTATTGTTCTGCTGCAACTTGTTGCGCTTTGGCCAATATTAATATTATAGAACCAGTCAGACAAAATCATATTAATTCTATCAAACCAAATTGGCAAAAAAGAATTGAAAAAAAAAAAAAAATTTTAGATTAAATATTGGAAGGTTGATATCATTTTCTACAGGAAATAGACGACCAAGAATTGTTAGAACGATTATAAAAATATTAAATGTTAATCATATAAATGAAATAAATATTTTAAATAAATATTTTATTCATTTATTCATTTATTCATTTATTCATTTATTCATTTATTCATTTATTCATTTATTCATTTATTCATTTATTCATTTATTCATTTATTCATTTATTCATTTATTCATTTATTCATTTATTCATTTATTCATTTATTCATTTATTCATTTATTCATTTATTCATTTATTCATTTATTCATTTGTTCATTCATCCATTTATTCATTTGTTATCGATTTATTAATTTGCTGATGTGATTGTTTTTATACAATTTTATTTTTTTTGTGAGATGTATTAATCCTTGGTGAATGTATGTTTTTTTTTTTTTTTATATATTTTTTACGCAGCACGCCTCGATACAGGGCAACCTAGTGAGGCTGCTGCAACTTAATTGAAGATAATTGGTGATATATTGTTTCAACGTTTGTATGATATTGATTGAATAAAGAAATATTTATTTATTATTATTATTATTATTATTTATTAAATGAAGTTATAAACGTAAAATTAGACTATTATAAACAAAGGATTCAAGTTTTAGCAAAAAGAATCAAAAGATTTAAAGAACGTTCTAATAGACATAAGCAGAACATGCTCTTCATAAATAACCATTTTTTTTTATATAGAAACTTAGAAGGTACACAATGCTCAACTAATGTAAATGTTGCAAATAAGGAAAAAATGTCCACATTCTGGGAAAATATTTGGTCTAATCCTATAGAGCAGGGGTCTCCAAACTACGGCCCGAGGGCCACATCCGGCCCGCGGACAGATTTTGTCCGGCCCGCGGAGAGCTAGCATACTTGAAAACTCCTTTTAGAGAACATATTTTTTATAGCAAATTAAATTTAGTTTACTGAATCAGTATTCTAATTTTATGTTGAATATATTATTGATATGACATCTATATTGATATGGTCATGAACTAACTACTCATAACATTGTTGTAGGCTTATTGTCATTGTTTTTGTGATAAGTTGGATAAAGAAACACAGAATTGTAATAAGTAAAGACATGTATAATATGCAGAAAATTTAACTTCAATATATAATATCTAACAAATTATTGAAATGAATCCAACTAACATTTTATACATTTTAAATAAAAACATAACTTATAACAAGCATAATGACATATGAAATACAAATGAGATTTATGTAATTGAGATTTATGGTTTTGGCCCTCCGTTGGCCCCCCGGCAACAATAATAATATGGTTTTGGCCCTCGGAACTTACTGGAGTAATCAGTATGGCCCTAAGGCTGAAAAGTTTGGAGACCCCTCCTATAGAGCATGATTCAAATGCAAATTGCATTAATGAAATTCAAAATCAAAACAGTGAGTTACCTGAAATGGAAGAAATTTCTTTAAGTTCTGACGATATATATTTGATTCTTTAAAAAATACTAATAATTGGAAATCACCTGGTAATGATGGAATTCAAAATTTTTGGCTTAAAATATTTACAAATTTACGCAAATCAATTAGAGGACTGCATTAGAGGATTGTGTACTTCCTAGTTTCTTTACAACTGGTGTCACGTATATGATCCCTAAAAAAAATAACGCAACACTTCCAGAAGATTTTCGACCGATAACATGTTTACCAACTATTTATAAGCTTTTGACATTCATGATTAGCAGAATATAAACTGATTTATATTCTGCTCGTGAATGGTACTAGCGTATCGAAACCGGTCGCAGATCTACATATAAATATCAAGTGATAATTTAAATACATTGTGAATTAAACTCATTTTCTAATCATGTCGCGTAATTATCACATAGTTAATGCCAAAAACATCGAAAATTTTGACATCCATTTTGCCAAATAAAATCAAATTGTTCATCAATCAAAATAACATTTTATCGATCAGACAAAATGTTTGTGCGAAAGGATCTCGTGCATCAAAGAACTGCTTTTGATTAATAGTGTCATATGTGAACAAGTGAGACATAACAAGCGTAACATTTCGATAGCATGGATAGATTATAAAAAAGCTTTTGATTCAGTTCCTCATTCGTGGCTTATCAAGATATTAGAAATTTACAAAATTGAAATAAAAATAATAAATTTCTTAAAAAAATGTATGACAAATTGGAAAACAAAAATTAATGTAACAATGCCATCGGGAGGGTACGTTTGTGATTCGATAGACATAAATCGTGGAATTTTCCAGGGTGACAGTCTGAGTCCGTTCTGGTTTTGTTTGGCACTAAACCCATTAAGTACACTTTTGAAAAATACAAATATTGGATGTCAGCTTAAGAGAGGTGGAAGCAAAATTTCTCATTTGTTTTATATGGATGACATTAAATTATATGCACCAAATCATACTAATTTAAATAGATTACTGTCAGTAACAAAAATTTTCACTGAAACGATTATTTATCAAGACAAAAATACAATTTGGTCTTGATAAATGTGCAATATTAAATGTAAACAAAGGAAAAATTACACAAGCACCAAATGTTGAAAGAGATGTAATAAATATTAGAGTGTTAAATTTAGATAATCATTATAAATATTTGGGCCTAAATGAATTATTATGTTTAGATCATAAAGTATTAAAAAATGATATTAAGAAAAAAAAAATTTTAGATGCAAAAAAGTTCGGGACACAATAAACGTTAACGACCTAATTTTAAACATATCTTTCGGGACACAATAAAATTAGGGCAGTTTATACATGGGCAATAGGGAACTTGCACTCGAGAGGAATATTTTGTGAAATGCATTAATTAGGTAGAAAAAAGGTTATTTATCGATTATATTTTGATTAAAACTCAAAAATAAATATTTTTCATTTATTATTTTAATAAATAAAATCACACTTTTTCGCCCGCTGTTTGAACGCCATATTGCTGGCTATTGCATTTGTGACGTCACATGTCCTGAGTGATGTTTTGTTGTTTATCGTAATGTATGGGATTAACAATCGCATGGTATTTGAGTCCGGTTTTTAACATTTTCGAAGTAGGTAAATATATTTTGGATTGATACAAAATGTTTCCAAAAAGATCATACAAATATTGCGTAGTCCAGGGTGTACAAATATATCTAACTCATACGACACCGAATAAATTATTTCTACGCATGCCGATATTGTTAGCTGGATACTGTACTGTAAGTTCAGCGACTTCTTTGCAGCTTTCCATATCTATCGTCCAATGACAAAACAATAAAATCATTCGCAGTATAAATATTGTTATTAGGTAATGAACACATCTATTAAGTAGTGGATGCTTATGGTGTCGACATTTGTTACTATATCCTTAAAATACTATCTGATTTACAATAAAAATCTTTTGGTTTTGACACAATGGCTGTCAGAAACTCACTCGTTGTGGATATATTTGTAGAATGTAGATGATCGATGACTCAATTCAGCACAAGTTATAAATTTAACTTCTGTGCTAACTTCAGCCAACTTTGATTTTTTCCAATAACATTGGACAGATTTTTTAGCAGGATCTTCACTCCGACCATGCACCCAGTACAGAAAAGTAATGGCGTATTTTGAATCTGTAATCACTAATCAGACCTAAGAATGATGAAAATTGATAATAATTGCCATTGAATATAATTATGTAATTATTACACAATGTTGTATTGCATTTACAAATTAGTAATAACATTATAAGACAAAGCTATAGCGCCTACCAGCGGGCTTATTATTATATGCATGATAAATATCCGATCGCCCCTTGAGAAAATCGTTTTCCGTCATAATAACTAAATTAAAAAATAGGAACTGATGTATGTTTATACATAAAAATTTAATCATCTTGAAGTTTTTGGCAAAAAAAGCGTTCAAACCCAAACCACAACAGTAAATAACCTCGTCAAACTAATAGATATATACTACGAAATGTACTAAGCATTTGTAGACAAGAGAGATCGAAGGGATGCATGACGTCATCAAAATGGCGCTTTCGGATGTGGTGTTTTCGCGGAAATTCAAAAATCGAAATTTCAAAATGCTATAAAACAGAAATTAAGCAACGTATCGAAAAAAAATTACTGATATGTGTTACTGATTACTTTATTTATGATTCTAAAGAATAAAAAAAATATGTGCAAGTTCCCTATTCCTTTATTATTGTAAACATTTGGGATACTCAAATGGAACCAGACGGAGCTGGATGTCATCGACAGAAAATTCAGAACCATGATGACAAGGTATCGTATACAACATCCAAGATCATCTATAATGAGACTCTACCTCCCAAGGAAATTGGGAGGAAAGGGCTTATTGAATATTAAAAATTTACATAATCAGGAAATTCAATCTTTAAAAACTTTTTTTCAAAATTCTAGGAACAAAGATGGGTATGATGATATCTTGTGATCAGGGTTATTCACCGTTGTGTTTGTCGAACTCTAGTGTCTCACTACCGATATTGAATAATGATGATAGAATGGACATATGGAAATCCAAGTCTTTCCATGGTCGATTCTATGAAGTGTTAACATCTCAGAATGTTGATACTGTGGATTCGGTCCATTGGTTGAGATTTGGAGATCTTTTTGGCGAAACGGAAGGCTTTGTTTGTGCCATTCAAGACCAAGTAAAAGTCACAAACAATTATTCTAAATTTATAATGAAACAAAATATTTCGCAAAGATGCAGAGCCTGTTATCGGGAGGGAGAAACATTAAGACATATTTTATCTGGATGTTTTTTTTTTTCCGGAACAGACTATTTGAAAAGACATGATCAGGTAGCAAAACTATTACATCAAAATTTAGCTTTGAAATTTAAATTAATTGAACGGGAATCAAAATTACCATACTACAATTATTGTCCAGTATCGGTACTTGAAAACAATGACACTAAACTCTACTGGGATCGACCAATTCAAACTGATCGAACTATTCTAGCTAATCGACCAGATATTGTGTTGGTTGATCGCAGATGCCGTAAAACATACATCATAGACATCACTATACCGCACGATGAAAATTTAAATAAAGCTGAGCAAGATAAGATAATAAAATATCTTGATCTTGCTCACGAAATCAAAGATATATGGAGAACACCAACCACAATCATCGTGCCTATAGTGTTGTCTGTGAATGGTTTAATGCCTAAGAGTCTGTCAAGCAATCTCAGAAAACTGGGAGTAGATGACAGGCTCAAATACAGCATGCAGAAGGCCGTACTTCTATCGTCCACCAGGATAGTAAGAAGGTTTTTGTCCCTGTAGCTCTGTAAGTGATCTCCCATGATTGTACTATTTCATAGAACATCATGGAAGAATCAACTCGGATAATGTTGGGGTTCTACATTTTGAATATAAATTTATTTTAATATTTTATGGTTTTTGTTATTTAATGTAACACTTAAATTTTATTGTTAATCTTATATTGTGTTCAAAATGTAGAATCTAATATTGTTTTGCTAAATAAATGAGATATGAAATAATAATAATAATGCAAAGGCATGAGCCAAGTCTCTGCCCGACTGAACGCAGTGAAATGGAGTAAAACCTTCACCTCATATATGTATGAAATGAAATGATTTTTTTTATTTCCCTTCTTACATATAAATGAACATTACACAATTACAATGATCACAGTTTGATAATAATAGTATCAGTCCATTTAAAGTCAACCAAAAAATGGAAAAATCGTTGCTCGATGTTTTTGATTTTTTTTATACTTTGCCTGTTAATTGCCTGATATGTTGAGACTTTCAAACAAGTATTATTATTTTTATACTCTCGAAAACGGGTGGGGCCGCTTAACTGCGAAAGTTCCAAATGAATTTTATTTTTATACACTATACCTACGATAACACACTTGGACACTTACGGGAGTTTGTAAAGAGATTAATCATTCATAAAGTCGGTGCGAGAGAGCAGAAGACCGGTGGGCTGCCCTAGAAGAAGCTGGCAAGGGCAGGTGTCGAACCTGTGTGTTGAAAGTCTTGGTTTGGAGTGGCCAGAGGTCCTAGGGGCAATGGGCCACCGACCGAACTAGGACAAGGGGAAGAAGATCTATTATATGTAATCATTCATTGATTCTTAGGCGGTACGAAGTTCGCCGGGCCAGCTAGTAAAAAATAATAATAAAAACAAGACGTAAAAAATAATAATAACAATTATACTGAAAAAAAAAGAAAAGCAATATACATATTAAGTTTGCTACTTTGAAACTATAATCGCATATAGATTATAAGAACGTTGCTTTGTGTAGCGATTAGAAAATTTACACGATTAGTTCGCAATGGAAACTAGGGCGGTATGTTCTTTGCAAAAATTTTAGTGCACGTTATTGGCAAATACATATATGTATATGATAAGAGCGTAATAACCTTGTATAGTTTCTAAAAATATTTATGCTTATTAATATTTGAAACTATACGCGAGCAGTCCCAACCTGTGCGTAATGGCATTGTGTACTTTCTTAATGTGGTGTTCTCACTTTGACGAATATCGCCAGGCACCAAAATATCGCCAGCCATTTGAACCGTGTGAGCAAAATGACAGCTAGTCTGAAACGATAAAAACCAGTAGAAACGATAGCGTCTCGAGTTGACCACCTTCCAACATTTTCGGACGATTGAACGATTTGCGCATGCGCAGATGTGCGCGGCGTTCATATCTATGGTAAAAACTTCATATCCTATAAATTTTATAAATGTTTTCCGCTTCGTGACAGCTGTTATCTTTTTTGTTGGTTTGTGGCGTTTGTTTCCTTAATTAAAAGGTGCCTTATAACCTCTACTATAACATTTTCGACTAAAAATAAACACTTCGCGATCTCCATCTCGACGCCATTTTGAAAACAGTGTCAAAATCAAAACGCATCTGACAGATCGTTTCTATATCGGTGGACTTGTGTGAACAGGTGTGACGATTAATGGGCGTACGGCGAATTTTGTTTTTTCGCCTGGCGTTATATTTTGAAATTCGGCTGGCGATATTCGCCAAATGTGAACACCCCATAATACGCCCCGTCGCCAGAGTTATACCTAGACATCATTAGGACCATCTCACAAAATGGCCGACACAATATCAAATCCTGTATGCGAGGGGTATCGCATTAAACATACAGTCATTCATTATAATATTATGTCAAATACAAAATTAAACTCACGATTTTCTTCCGTTACTCAAGAACACGATTGAAATACCTTCTATCATCAATTAATGCAGGTCACTATGATCTTCTCGTTGATACTAATTACAACGTGATTGGATTACTCAAAACACCGTAAATTATTTATTTTCACTGGAGCCATAAAAAAAACACAGTTCTCCCGCTAATGGGTAGGTAGTGAGAAGTAGTATGTAGTTGGTAATTAAAAAATATTTACCAGAATGAAGGGAACACTTCTCTTTCCCGGGAATGTTTTATTACTGTACGAATGATTAATGAGTGGTTACGTTAAAACTCGACTTCGGCGCGTCCGGCGTAAAATACACGTAGTTGGTGCTGCGACAAATTTATTTATTTGCTGATAAGCGTAATAATAATGATAATAATTGCTAAATGATTTTACTTTGTGTGTAGTGGTAATATTAAGAGTCTGCTTACGTAGATCACTTTTTTATACTTTTTTTTTTTAAATAAACAAACTCAATTTTTTGGGAAAAAGGAAAGACAGTGCGATGAAGACTCAACCGTAGCATCCAGATACCAAGGGGACCTCTCCTGGTCTTCCAACTACTCTCTATCAACGATAACGAGTTCAATCACATGTACCCTTTAATTTTCCATTTTTATTCAATAAAAATCTTTCGATATCGTCTCGGGTGAAGTAAAACCCGAAGTAAAATACAGAATCTTCATATTTGATATCTGTAAACCCAAACAAAGTAACATGTAAATCTCCACAAGCTGCCAACGATTTTATGAAACTTAGTTTTCTCACAGCACATAACTTGAAGGCTTATTCAGCATTCAAGGTTACGGAAATGGGTATAGTTCGCTATGTTCTGACCGACTTAAATCCTGAGGAGATTGCTGAAAATCTTGAGACTTCAGGTAATCTGAAAGTTTTAAAGGTAAGAAGACTCAACTTTAAATCCCACACTGGTGATGAAACTGGATGGAAACCCTCACGCACTATTGTGGTTATGTTCGAAGATCGAGTTTTCCCAAACTATGTATACGTACAACGCTCTAAAAGTAGAACAATATATCTTTCTCTTAAAAAGAGAACTGAAACGTAAAAAACGGATGGAAAGAAACGTCAAGAATGGAAAAAAAATGTATTTCTCTCAACTTAAATACCCCATTTTCTGATATTTGGACTTCTATACGCAAATTACAGAGTTCACTTTTTTCCTCCATTCCTGAGTCCAAGAATCTTTCAAAGAGCTCGAGGGACATTGTCGATTGATTGGCTCCACCCTGTGTACGACTTGTTCAAGAGATACCTTCCTCTGCGACCTCTCAGTGGGGAACTTCCTGTCTAGAATCTCCCTTTTACTGGAATGGATTGCAAGCATCTAAAGAGCTATCCCCGGTCATAGACCAAATCCTATACTCATTCCTGTGTAATTTCCTACAAGCCATTCTATCCTCTTTACTTAATCTCTATATTGCCATCTTGCAAACAGGAAGAATCCCGATGGAATGGGAGAAACAAATTGTTGTGCCCATATTAAAACCAGACTTGAATACTTCATACCGGCCAATTGCCTTTTCCTCGTGTTTTCTGAAGATTCTAGAACGTCTTCTAAAGGCTTAAAATTAAATAGTATTCTATCCCATTTGAAGAGTTTCAACTTGTGTATGAGTTAGAATACACATTTTTCTAATTATACATACCTATAAAAAATAAAAAATTCTACCGATTTTCAAAAAATAATGCATTCTCCTTTTTTTTATTTATTTTATTTCTTTTTTTCACAAAAAAACAGTTTTAATACAAATGACAATACACAGACACATCAATCACAATTAATAAACCAGCAAAGTTTGCAAAACTATTTGGTACAGTACAATGCAACATCAACATTCTGTAGTAAACACGAGAAAAAAAACAGACATTTCAAGAAAAAAAAGAAAAAAAGAAAGCCTCAAGCACGTGCAATAAATCATCTCCAATCAAGAAGGGAATAAAGGAATGGGACAGGAAATTGGAGCAGAAAGGAAGGAAAGCATCAAATGATTAAACCCCAAGAGACCCCACAGTCTTTTAATCAATACCAAATTCTATTCAAAAACCACAGTTTTTATAGCCCGAATTCACTCTTTTTTCTTAATGAACGCAGTTTATTTTTAAATATTGTTACTTGACACTTATGAGTTCTTTGGGACACTTGGGAGGAATTAATTGAGACACTTTATTTCTTGATAGATATCCTCGAAATGGTGTTGTGAGTATAGACATACTATAAACTAGAGCCAAGACTGTAGAGGACACGACGCAGCCCACACGGGTTAAGATTCATCAACACCGAGCCACACGAAAAGTAAGTAAGTACATACTATACTTGTAGCGCGGCACAGTTTTCGGATTATTTGTGTTCCCACGTCGACATCCTTCAAGCAGTAACAATGTGTTGTCTTACAACCAACGTTAGTTTAAAACTGACTGCGAAATTTGATCGGCCGCATAACCGATTTTTTATTTATTTATTTTTTACTATGAAGAGGACAAATTGCGGTTGTTTGTTACTTGCGATAATTTTTTTTAAAGTTATATCTGGATTTTGTTATAAACCCTAATACAATCTTTTACACCTTTCACTCTAAGCTAAAAGCTTGTGCCGTGAAAGTGGAGTTTGCCAGCACCTGGGATCGAACCACGGACTTCTTATAATGAAGGCCGAGACTCTACCTCCAGGCTACCGAGGAAATCTCTTTGAATTACCGATCTAGTATAACATCTTTGGTTGTGAGATTGTTTTTCCGCATACAGGCATGTACAAATTTCCCGCAATGTCAGATCTACAACTACGGCTATTCCGGCTACACGACCATCAAAAGTCTCTTTATGCACCTGTAGCACCGTTGCATTTCTATAAAGTTGCTCCACTGTAGGTACTTTGAATATTCTAGGTTTACGAAGTATTAACAGTTTTTGGTTAGATTAACAGTTCCACCCCAGCCATTTAGTAGAGTTATATATATGCGAATCCTAGCGCTGATGCGAATCCCAGTAGGTGCGGTTGATTGGACGAAGTCGCTTTTCAGCGATGAGTGCAGTCACCCGCACTGAAAAAGATTGATATGAGAGAAGCATAAGAGATATAGGTGGAATTGGTGAACGTTGCCATGGTATAAAGCGCTTAAGCCAGCAAAAGCCGATTCGTAAGCATCGGAACACCTAATACTCTCTTCTCTACCCTGCAAGTGATGCATATATTGCGATTAAAATCATACCTATCGTATATAATACATCATATATATATATATATATGAAGGTGAAGGTTTTACTCCATTTCACTGCGTACAGTCGGGCAGAGACTTGGCTCATGCCTTTGCATACGGAACGAGGCTCGGCCCGTCACCGGAATATGCAGTTTGGATTTGTCGAAGAAATGTTATGTTTCGACATTGGCGCATGTGTCTCATCAGGACCATCTTACATAATAGCCGACACAACATCAAATCCAGTATGCGAGGAGCATCGCATATTATGAAGACTGTATGATCTAATTTTCATCCGAAATGCATGTACAACATGCACCTCATGAATGAAAGATCATTTGATTTTACGCAGGAGACAGTATGAAGGTGAAGGTTTTACTCCATTTCACTGCGTACAGTCGGGCAGAGACTTGGCTCATGCCTTTGCATACGGCACGAGGCTCGGCCCGTCACCGGAATATGCAGTTTGGATTTAATTTTCATTTCAATGAGCGTAATGCTCGGACCAATTACGTTTACCATTCTCCATTACCTAGATTACACAGACTGGGGAATATGGTGGGAGACTGCACAGATATATTTGCCGACAATTTTCTCAAATTTAAATCAGACGTAATACATTTCTTCGGAAATGTTGAATGACTTTGGGCAGTCGAGACTATTTTTGACTATTTGAATTTCCTTCGCATTCTGACATCTGCAAAACTGACTTAATTCAAAAAAAATTATAATCATTTTTTATTGCTATTGTTATTTATATTATGTACCTAACTCCTTTATTTCCAGTTTCTTTATACAAATATTATTGTTATTATCGTTATACTTATATTTGGTTTCCATTCTTCTCAATTATATATTATAAGAGAAATTTATTTTACGCGGCGGCAGAGTTGCCATCCACGCTTCTCAGCATTATACAACCAGATAAGTCTCCATATGATCAGTCATGATCACACAAAAACTTAACAGTCTAATGCCGGGAAAAATTCACCTATCCAGATATACAGGATATCAAAGGATTAGGCTCAAAACGCGGGATCAAAATACCAGCATTGTGCCTGAAATATCTGTGTTCAGAAACCTTTTTACAATATTACAAGTGTGTATTATAATAGATTTTTGAATTTTAATGTACAAATTAACCGGTAAATCTAATTTTTGTAAATTATTTATTAAAGATTTCGGAGTTACCCCTGTAGCTGACATGACTGAAGGTATTATATAAACGGACCTAGAATGCCAAATATTTTTTATTTCTCCTGCTAGTTCTGTATATTTACGTATTTTTTCTGCGACGGTTGTTTGTACCTATATTATGTGTATTTGGGACAGCGATGTCTATTAGGTACGTTATTTTATTACGTTTATCATGTAATACTAAATCGGGTCTATTATGATGTATTTGTCTATTTGTTATTATGGTTTTATCATAATAGAGCCTTTAATTTTGATTTTCTAAAACCGGTTCCGGGTTGTATTTAAAATAAGATATTAAATTATTTGAGTTTAAAAGATTATGTTCAATAGCTAAATTTCGATGAATAATTTTTGCGACATAATTATGTCTATAAGTATATTCAGTTTGAGCGAGAGTGGAACAACCCGAAACTATGTGTTGAATTGTTTTCGGTTTGGCCAGACATTTCCTACATGAATCATCAATTATATTTTGATTTTCTATGATATATTTTTGATAATTTTTTGTATTTATTACCTGATCTTGAATTGCTAGCATAAAACCCTCGGATTCCCCATACAATTCCCCAATGGTCAACCACCTGTTGGACGCATATTTGTCAACAAAAGATTGGTTGAGATCATTGAGGTGTCTAGCATGAAGTTCCTTCCTACCCCAAGATTCTAACAAAATATTTAAATAGTTTAATCGCGGACCTACTGTTTCGTCATTTAAATTTAAAGGTGTATGATTTTTATCGGCCTGTATTATAATTTTATGTAATATAGAATTATTTTGTTTGTTTTCAAAAAATGTTTTAAGGGATTCTATTTTTGTATTATATTATATTATTTTTATTATTTTACCCCATATTTAATTCCTCAATTTATTTTTAAATTCTAAATTCTTTATTTGTTTTTAATTCTTAATTCTTAATTCTTCGATTATTTTTATTATTTTACCCCATATTTGATTCTTCGATTTTCAATTTTATCCTATTAAATGTCAACAAGTGTATATATATGTGTGCTTTATGTGTTTTTATTGTTTCTGATTCACATTGCATTGTGTCACACAAAATTGGTTCTCTGTTGACTGTTGATCATTTGGTTTCAATTTTAATCTTCTAGTATTTAATGATATTTGTCACTGTTTAATTTGTAGGTATTTGTATATTTTAACATGTAATAGGCTTATGCCGTGAGTTTATGTAAAATAAAATAAAATTAGAATTAAATATGTGCATAATATACATTTTTTTTTATTGGTAACAAATATAATATACAACAGAAAAGAAAAAAATACAATTTACGAGTCAAGCCAAATCAAAAATGATTTGTCGGCGTGTTCTCTTTCAGGTTCAAAATCATCAAACCTTTTTATTGAGAGGAGGTTGTAAACACTTTTTCCATGTAGGTAGAACCTTCCATTTTTTTGCAATATGGGCATGTTGGGTAAGTAATTTCAAGATTTTTATTGGGAAGAGGTTGATACGTACCTATTCCTCGCTGGCTACCTCTTCCTGGTTCCACCACGGCTAGCTCAGTCTTTTCCTTTTCCAGGGAGTCCTAGGTACCGATCAAAGCTAATTATCTAAATATTCTCTCTCTTTAGACTTCTATTGTAGGCATGTGCCTAATAACAGAGGGAAGTGAAAGGTTATCAACTCTCTACTCAATGCAAAACCCCGGTTTGAGATTGATATAACTCACATTTATTCTAGTAAAATACATCAAATATAAAGTTCATGCAATAAAAATAAAACACAAAACAAAATAAAATAAAAAAATTAAAATGATCATTGAATCAACAACCAAAATGTATCAAAAATGTACGGTAAATCATAAATTCATTAAAAACCTTAAATCAACACACCATATAAATTTCAACTAGATATGTATATCCTAACAAAATGACTTTACATGGAGGCAACTCATAAATTCATAAATAAAAAAAATAAAAAAACATAGATATTATCAATTCACACAAAGGAAATCAATACTATTAACATATTGTGATGATATGAATATATACAAGATTGTAAATATTATTTTCGTATACCTAGATGGAATATTTGTAGTAGGTAATTAATTTGGGAATGAGAGAGTGCAATCTCAAGTGGTTGTTGAACACAACTAGCTATGTAGGAGACAGAGACAGGTATATTTCGGGGTGTGTCAGGAAGAGATGGATGTAGTTTTTTTTTGTTGCTTTGGGTCGACATTTTCAGGGTCTGAAGACAGGATAGGTATAACTCTTGGCAGTTTAGTTTGGTGCCTAGGAGAGGTGGGACTCAATCATATTAATCTCAGTGTTTGAATTCGATATATTTTAATATTTATTTACCCACCTTCATAGTAGTTAGTACACTATATTTTAGTGATATTTCCACATTTGGGAATATATATAGATCATCCTAAATTACTTTTAATTAACATTTTAAAATCCGTGATCCTGCCAGCTGTCATAAGATAAGATTTTTCAATATTATTAAATTATTTATATCTAGGTGTCGTGATATTTAGAAGGATATTGTTGTCTACAAAGTAGTCGTCGTACACAAGGATTTATTTAATTTTACAGATTTTGAAAACAAAGGAATTATTTGTTATATGTACATTTATTTTCAGTATATTTGTATGTATGTATGTACTTGTTACCGATTTTATATAGCGCCGCCCGACACACCTACAACTAGACCGATGGCAGTGGCGTACCGATATTATATTTTCATTTAATTTATTTTACCATAACGAAAGATTATGCAGTTTGGAGAGAAGTTGTCTGTTGAGCAGGATATTATTTGATTATTAATTTAATTACATATTTTATCATCGAATGTCATTTGTATTCTACGAACTTACTGGATTTTTCTACTTATTCAACATGCTGTAATTGCTGCGATATCATGGAAGGAACAAATTTGATATTTTGCATGACACTAATCATAAGTAATATTTATGTATTTATTGGTCTTAATATATTTTTATTTGACTTACATGATTCCTAAATTCACCTCACCATAAATATGTAGTCTTTTATAGCTAAATCTTGTCGAGATTACCTTATGGATATGGATCCCTTCTGCCTATCGACACTAGACTAGCTACCTTGTGTCTATAGTGTGGGTTTGATCTATTCGTAACCACATATTTATCATTATTATTATACAATTATGCACGAGATGTATTATGTACTTTGTAGAAACATATACTATATACTAACAATTCCAGTCCTAATCCTGCTTCGAAATGTAGGTGTACCGTTAGCAAGCCCTGCTCCCCACTCTTCGATTCAGCTTTCGAGACAAGGGTCAATACTGGTCTTGCCCCGTTTCCCGCCAGGGTCCAAGACAAAGCTTCTTAACATATATTTATAATTATTCTTATTATATATAGTTGCATGTTCAAATGAGTATACATATTATATATTATTTTATATATTCGGGGTGTAGATTAGTGCACTCGGGCTCAAAGTACGGCATGGCGAGTTTTGAGACGTGAGGGAGCGAAGGTGGCGCTCCTTCAGCATGGACACAGCATGCTTTCCATGCATTAACTAACATGGTAGTTAGTCTCTGAAAATGATGTCATAGCAATCGTGTTGAAATTTAATTAATATTTAAAAAGTAATAAGGTAATGTTTTTGGGTGCGCCACTGTCCTTTACGACGCAACGAATTAGTAGGTGTGATGTAGAACATATGTACATACATGGACTATAGATACTATGAAACGGTTATCTTATGTAGGGACATAGATCGGCAACCAGTTACCATACAACATTTTCGTGATGATATTAAATAATTATTTGAATTTTATCTTATAATGATTTGTTAAGTTATATCTTATGTTTTATTATGCACTATTTTTATTATGTTATTTTACAGTATCTCAAGGTAAGTGATCTGACGTCAAAGTTGACCTCAGAGTTAATATGTATCAAAATTCATGTTTAAATTGTGTTATTGATTTTGTTGTTCTTTTTGATTATTGAAATGTATATTTCAGGTGACTTATTTTGCGTTTTTAAAAATACACAACGTAGGTAAAATTATCGGCAAAACACAACGTACTGGGTCCAAATCTAACGTAAATAGTTAATAGATAATTTAGACGATCACGAAAGGCCAAAATTCGTCAATTAATTTAATTAGGAATGCGATATTTCGTACGTATATTTGCAACAATGCGAAAATTCATACAATTCTTAGCTAGTCGGATAGGGATGTAAATTCTAGTTTGGGAATCATTTATTACAGTAGGTATAGTTTAGAAGCTAGGATGTTGCAAATTCGGAGCTTAGAATGGTTTGAAATAGGTAGGATCATCACAAATGGTGCCTTGGACCAGAATATTATGTCTGTCATTGCAGACATAAACTGGGTTTTTACGGAGTAGAAGTGGGTTTTGGGTTTGCGATGATAAATAACTAAAATCATGAATATTGGAGGGGGGGAGAGCATAAATGGGTTTTGAGGAGTAGAACTGGGTTATGGACAGAGGAATGTGTTTGGTTTTTGAGGGGAGGAATAAAATTTATACTTGGTGGATGTAGTGAGAAAATTGGTTGATGATTTTTACTTCGAGAACCGCGGGTTGGTTATCCATGGATTATAGTGTTAGTCGAATTAGGCAACATGATATTATATTTGTGTTTGGCTATCTATAGGTATATACCTAACATTATGCATAAGAATAGTGAACCCTTAAGAGTTCGTTCGGAATTATGTCCTTATGAATAGTCTAATAAAGAGCGCTTGTGATTCAGGTATAAAATTGGATAGGTATATATATGTTGAAATCCTGAATAGTTCTTTATTTTATTCAATAATGTATATAGGTACCAAAAATATGTACTTTCATAAGTAGAGTTGGTGTTAGAAAAATGGAATATTATACATATGCCCAAGTAGACGTGTTAACATGAATATTATGTATGCGAAGTGTATTTATGTATATGGGTATATGACTAGAGTTTTTAGGATTTTTAGATATTATAGTATTTGGGTAAAATGGATAAATAATAGGTATATAGTTTGATGTTCGTTATATGTATCAAGTAGATGTTTGTTAGGGACTAGAATAGGTAGGTATAGTATTATTATTTCTTGAGGAATATGGTCTTAACATTTACAGTATTTGTAAGTTAAGTGTTTGTTTTTAAACTTTTAGAATTCTGTCAAGTTAATTATTTGGGGTGTGAAATAAATTTATTATCGGGGTATGAATGGTGAATATATTATTGAGTTTGAAATAATATTAGACCAGATTTTATGAGTATCTGATAACATACATAATACAATATATGAATGAAGCGGATAAGTATATAAGCAATAATCGAATGATGGGTTTTGATAAAATCACGATTTAGGTGATTATTTTTACAGTTATATGTTAAACGGTTAGCTGGAAGAAATAGTGGATATTCATTCTTACAGGCTCAGGTTGGAGGGGATAAACATACTCTTTTAAACCAGGGGGGGGGGCATTCCAGAGTCCGGGGCTTGGAAAACGTTGGAACTCTTTGTGTACCCTGAAAGGTGGTATCTATCATTTCAAAATTGAGGACTGGAAGAAGAAACGAATTTATGGAAATGTTCTAAGAAGAAAAGAGGCTGGCGTTCGCTGATATAACACATCATATCCTTCAAATAGAGAAATAAGATGTACAACCTATGAATCTTAGGATATAATAATGATTAAAACGTTATATTATTTTAAACCAAGAACGAGATAGGAAATAATATTATTACTGGAATGACAAAAAACTATACGGTATATTGTAGTACCTAACGGGACCATGGAGCAGCGCCAAATACAAATCGTCTTTTTTATTATTATTATACAATCAGTGGTTTTTATACTGTAGGACTGATTTTATGATATTGTCTGAATGGGACAAGGAAATCTGAGACATAAAGTATACGAAGTTATATAAAAAGTATTTAGGTTGAATATCTGTTGGTAGGATAACAACATGTTTTACTTGCAAGGAAACTTAGAAAGAAGTTTGTATATAGCAATGATACAAATTTAATTGGAAACCAGAAGGGTGATAGATAAGATTGCGTAGCATTGGATCATCTCTGTCAACTCGAAAAGGAGTGGTGTGCAATAACATAAGTCGCTGAAGAGAAGTAATTTGAGAAGAAAGGACAACGCTATGGTGTACAAGTTTGAGAATCGCTTGTGGATCTATAGATGTCACAAATGGAATAAACTATTTAGTGTGTTATAATTTTAAATTGTGGTGTCAAATATTATAATATTATTATTCAATAGTGTTAGAGTGAAGTTATTTCCCTTAAATGTGAATTATGAAGTGTTTAGTTTTTAATATTATTTTACAAGTGGAACGAATATTATGATATGTGCATATGGAGTTACAATTGTGTGTATTATATTTAGTTGTGTACATAATGGTTTGAAATAGATAAGTGTTTTTTTTCAGGACTTTTGAAATGAATGAGGACGATTCATTTATATATACTTAATAAGTAGGTATATACATTAGGTGACTGTTATATTGGAGACGAGGGTAATTCTATATACCTATTATAGAATAACATATTGGGATGTATTATGTAGATATTGTCAATGCAACTCGTTTAAATATTGCGTTCTGTATCTTATATGCGTGAATGTGCGTAAACACATTGAGGGAGGGGTTCCCACCACTTACCCCTGGATGTTCAAGAACATAGTACGTTATCTTCCTTTTTAATTATTTGTGGTATTATTATGGATGATTTAATTTAGGTACGTAATTATAGGTATTTTGAGTTAGCTGTTCGCGTTCGAAATTATTTAGGCACTTTGTCAACATATTATCACGCATTTTGCTGGTTAGCAGGAGGATGTTGCACTACTTGTAGAATTATGTGGCTTGATCACGTGGATCGAATTCTTATGGACGGCTGCGTGTTGAGTAAGAGAAATCGGTATGCATTGTGTGAGAAATTGAATGGCTGTGTTGGAAACGAAGGATGAATGCCAAGATAGAAGGATTAAGCGTTCCGTTCTCTCTGTCTACCCCATCTGAGACGCAGCGTGATGGTGCTGAGAGATGGATGATTATTTAGGATGGGTTGACGGTGGAGAGTTGGTCTCCCACTTTTTTTTCCGTGAGTCTTCGTATGTCCTGTGGGAGGACGGGTGTTCTAAAAAAAAAAAAAATTGAGACATTTAGCATCTTGGATACGATGAGGTTTGCCGCCGTTTTTGAGTGTCTTGAGTTTGTCTCGGTACGGAGAGGACGATTCGCGTATCAGTTGTGTGCTGCAGGACTACTGGTTGCATCAGCAAAGAAATCATGGATATGAGACATCTGGCGAGTAGTACAGGATTGGTGTTACCAGCGAATTGGATCACCCTGAAGAATGCATATATGTGCTATAGAGAACCATAACGACTATGTATAATTATAATGATGTGTGAATATAATCACATGAAAAGGAATCTTAACAAAATGCAACTTGGATATTTAAGATTAGAACAATCTTGTTATTATTTATTATTTTGTCCTGGAGATGTGACGACATAAAATAATAACGAAACACGAAATAATAAAATAAATATTATGTTATGTTAGGGCAATAACATTGAGCGAGTATTTCTCAAGTGGAAGCATTGGGGTGTATTATTATTATTGATGACATGAATAGAGGAACACAGTTGACGAGGTACCTATGACCTATCGGAATAAACAGGGACGGACTCGAAAGTTGGAATTAAATAATTATGAAAAATAGTTAGAAAATAAATAATTGTTTGTGAGATAATGCCTCATCCATTTTGTCTTCAGCATGATCCCAAGGGGGGGATGTGATGATATGAATATATACAAGATTGTAAATATTATTTTCGTATACCTAGATGGAATATTTGTAGTAGGTAATTAATTTGGGAATGAGAGAGTGCAATCTCAAGTGGTTGTTGAACACAACTAGCTATGTAGGAGACAGAGACAGGTATATTTCGGGGTGTGTCAGGAAGAGATGGATGTAGTTTTTTTTTGTTGCTTTGGGTCGACATTTTCAGGGTCTGAAGACAGGATAGGTATAACTCTTGGCAGTTTAGTTTGGTGCCTAGGAGAGGTGGGACTCAATCATATTAATCTCAGTGTTTGAATTCGATATATTTTAATATTTATTTACCCACCTTCATAGTAGTTAGTACACTATATTTTAGTGATATTTCCACATTTGGGAATATATATAGATCATCCTAAATTACTTGTAATTAACATTTTAAAATCCGTGATCCTGCCAGCTGTCATAAGATAAGATTTTTCAATATTATTAAATTATTTATATCTAGGTGTCGTGATATTTAGAAGGATATTGTTGTCTACAAAGTAGTCGTCGTACACAAGGATTTATTTAATTTTACAGATTTTGAAAACAAAGGAATTATTTGTTATATGTACATTTATTTTCAGTATATTTGTATGTATGTATGTACTTGTTACCGATTTTATATAGCGCCGCCCGACACACCTACAACTAGACCGATGGCAGTGGCGTACCGATATTATATTTTCATTTAATTTATTTTACCATAACGAAAGATTATGCAGTTTGGAGAGAAGTTGTCTGTTGAGCAGGATATTATTTGATTATTAATTTAATTACATATTTTATCATCGAATGTCATTTGTATTCTACGAACTTACTGGATTTTTCTACTTATTCAACATGCTGTAATTGCTGCGATATCATGGAAGGAACAAATTTGATATTTTGCATGACACTAATCATAAGTAATATTTATGTATTTATTGGTCTTAATATATTTTTATTTGACTTACATGATTCCTAAATTCACCTCACCATAAATATGTAGTCTTTTATAGCTAAATCTTGTCGAGATTACCTTATGGATATGGATCCCTTCTGCCTATCGACACTAGACTAGCTACCTTGTGTCTATAGTGTGGGTTTGATCTATTCGTAACCACATATTTATCATTATTATTATACAATTATGCACGAGATGTATTATGTACTTTGTAGAAACATATACTATATACTAACAATTCCAGTCCTAATCCTGCTTCGAAATGTAGGTGTACCGTTAGCAAGCCCTGCTCCCCACTCTTCGATTCAGCTTTCGAGACAAGGGTCAATACTGGTCTTGCCCCGTTTCCCGCCAGGGTCCAAGACAAAGCTTCTTAACATATATTTATAATTATTCTTATTATATATAGTTGCATGTTCAAATGAGTATACATATTATATATTATTTTATATATTCGGGGTGTAGATTAGTGCACTCGGGCTCAAAGTACGGCATGGCGAGTTTTGAGACGTGAGGGAGCGAAGGTGGCGCTCCTTCAGCATGGACACAGCATGCTTTCCATGCATTAACTAACATGGTAGTTAGTCTCTGAAAATGATGTCATAGCAATCGTGTTGAAATTTAATTAATATTTAAAAAGTAATAAGGTAATGTTTTTGGGTGCGCCACTGTCCTTTACGACGCAACGAATTAGTAGGTGTGATGTAGAACATATGTACATACATGGACTATAGATACTATGAAACGGTTATCTTATGTAGGGACATAGATCGGCAACCAGTTACCATACAACATTTTCGTGATGATATTAAATAATTATTTGAATTTTATCTTATAATGATTTGTTAAGTTATATCTTATGTTTTATTATGCACTATTTTTATTATGTTATTTTACAGTATCTCAAGGTAAGTGATCTGACGTCAAAGTTGACCTCAGAGTTAATATGTATCAAAATTCATGTTTAAATTGTGTTATTGATTTTGTTGTTCTTTTTGATTATTGAAATGTATATTTCAGGTGACTTATTTTGCGTTTTTAAAAATACACAACGTAGGTAAAATTATCGGCAAAACACAACGTACTGGGTCCAAATCTAACGTAAATAGTTAATAGATAATTTAGACGATCACGAAAGGCCAAAATTCGTCAATTAATTTAATTAGGAATGCGATATTTCGTACGTATATTTGCAACAATGCGAAAATTCATACAATTCTTAGCTAGTCGGATAGGGATGTAAATTCTAGTTTGGGAATCATTTATTACAGTAGGTATAGTTTAGAAGCTAGGATGTTGCAAATTCGGAGCTTAGAATGGTTTGAAATAGGTAGGATCATCACAATATGTACTCTAAAATTAAGACGCATAAAAAAAAAATTAGTTAAACAATACAGCATGCCGTTTCGTCCTCCGGGTGCTGTAACTCAGCTTGATTGTCTGCATAGACGTCTCCCCTGTCTATTTCTCTAACAATTATGAATGGCTGGATATTATAATTATTATGCAAATACTCGCTCACCGACCAAGTGCTTCCAGGTATCCGTGCTCGAACCGATTAATTATCGGTCACTGGTAGAAGTCCAAAGGAGTTACTGCCGCTATCACTCCTATAAAAATTATATTCAAAATCGAAGGCCCTGGCGATAAAATTGACTTCGTTAGTTCAATATTCACTCACAACTTCAACTATTATCCCGTGACCAATGTTCACACAGATTACAAAGTCCACGTACGATATATCGTCTCTCAATTTCTAATTATTTAATTAGTGTATTATTCGCTATCTCACTGGCGCTAGATTATCTTAATTGCGTAATTGTTATGATGAATTTTAGTGACAAGACAACTCAGAATGGTCTGTATTTATATAACTATTCACACGTACTTATATAACTATTCACACGTACTTATGTTGTTTCATTATTATTATCCGATATTATAACCAATCTAATTTATCCACCAAAATATTATTATTGTTCATGTCGCGATAATTTATGATAACTATCGTAATTCCTCGTTAAGGGCAATATTTATTATACCACTGACAAATTACAAACACGTTCAGTTCTATTATCGAATTTAATTTAATTATCACTAGTAATGATATAACTTCAAATTCAAATATATATTTTTTTTATTTAGATAAAATTAACAATTAAATAAAATTAACAAGAACAATTCTCTTTTATTTTTTTAATGTCACTAAATCAAAATCTGTAATTTTGAACTCGTCTATATTCGCGCACTCTCGAGTTCAATACAAAGACCCTTAAGCTGATCTCTTCGTGAAAAATCAATAATCAACACTCGCAAACTCCCGTAATCTCTCCAACTTTAATCGCGTTATCTATCTCCGCGCGCTCCCGATCTCAATTTCGTAATCTCTCTCTCTCGTAATTCTCCCTTAATTTAGCTTTGCGCAAACTTAAATAGGCAACCCTCAGCTGTTTCGCGTGCTAGCCATCTCGCTTCATCTCATGAACATCCTCTATTCCGCTAATCACCTCTCGTTCTTTCAAAACCCACCCCTATTAAATTCATCTCCTTCCTTCATACGAGAAAAGGTTGTCTATCCTATTTACCCATAGATCCATGATGGCCGCTTCGCCGCGTGCGCATCTAGTAACTCCACCCTTAGTACCTTCATCCCTATTACTCAACCGGGATCTAGCATTGATCTTTGTCTCGCATGCGCGGGCCAATCGCGTGTCAGTTCGACTGGCCACCTCTACCGATAATTTTCATAGGCGTCTCGTGATTGTTATTCTTGTTAAACCCTTATCTACATATTTTCTCCTACGTTCACTTAATATTCCAGCTCAATTTACTTTTATGTAATTCATCATTCCACAAAAGAAATTCTCGATCTCACCAATAGTATGTGACCCACCGATAAAAGCAAAAAAAAAAAATAAATAAACATTCAATTAATATAAAAATTTTAAGTGTTCTGGTAATAACTTCACACTGCATATAATACGAGTATGATATAATTTCCTTTTCCAACTTTACTTTCATTTTTTTTTCTTCCCGTTTAAATAACATTTTTTTTTTCTTCATGCAGCATACTCCCGACGCCACTGCTTTGCACCCCCTTCCCTAAAGATTTTTTTCTTAGAAATTATCTTAAGGCGTTCCGCCCTTCGTTTTATCAGTGGCTTCCATCCGCGGTCGCCCAAAAATAGACTCCGCCCTTTTATCGATGTACATTTTTTTAAATTTAATTTTATTTTTAATGAAAAGATATAAATATATATATACTTTGATTTCGATTACCAATTTTTTTTCTTTTCCCCTTTGTATTTTCGCCATTAATGAATCTTAAGTCCGCTTCACTGACCTCTCTCCGTGTAAAACGATTTATTGAGACTAAAATAGATAACCAAACAAATGAACAAAATAAATGCTATCTTTTTCTACATTAAATAATATCCACTACCGTGTTTTTCTTCTAATTCATTTACTTTACTTGAACAAGTACCCGAGGGTTTGGAACACATCCCATAGTTACGCCACTGAACGCCGATGTGTGTGGCTTAGTCGTTCGCTATCCCAAAATTCTCAGTATTCTCATTTTTTGCTATCTTGATTTTCGAGCTAAATTCAGTGTTTATTTAAAACTTTATTTATTACGGTCAAAATCGATTTTTGAATACTATGTAGAAAAAACTCGGGTTTCCGATTTCATTCCTGAAAGTCTCTGTCAGAATTACTAATTAATGACATCCAAAACATGAATTTTGCATACCATTCTATTTGTTCCCACGAAATTAAATATAGCTACTTAGTTATTTGCCTATATAATTAATTTTATTCCCAATAATTGTTTATTGAAAGTACGTTGAATTTTTATCAGCTATTTCTATTATCTTACAGCATAACAAGGTTTTTAGAACTTTTTTCTACGTAGGTATCAACCATGTTTTTTGGTTGAATATAGGCATGTGGGATGTCAAACTTCAAGATTTTGCATTGGGAAGAGGTTTTTCAACATTTTTTACATGTAGGTACCAACCATTTTTCTTGCTTAAATATGGACTTGTGGGGTGTCTAACTTCAAGATTTTTTTATTGGGAAGAGCTTATTAGTAATTTTTTCCAAGTGCGTAACTATCTCTTTTTTTAAATTAAATATTGGCATGTGAAGTGTCATTCAAGATTTTTCATTGGTATGTGGATTTTTCTACTTTTATCTTTGTAAACGCTTACTCCATTGTTTTCAATAACTCATGTATTTGCACGGTTTTCTGTTCATTTGAAACCGAGCGATGCCGGATTACAAAAACTAGGTAAAACTATAATAAACTATGTACGTACACTGTGGGAGAGTTTCTACAAATAAACCAAACTGCCGTTGAAGTTTCATTTATCGACTTACGGTTCTTGGTGGAAGTCCATATTGATAAATATTATCAGACTGCCGTCATTTCTTGTATTAAAGTGTGTTGGGGAATTAATACTATTAAATACATGCGACATTCAAAATAAAATAAATACACCGTACCTATGTAATACAAATATAATATAATTCTTCGTAACAATTGTGATAAAATATAATTCTTCATAACTATTTTGGTATTGTGCCTGGAATATATTGTAAATTATATGAAGTCGGCCTATCCAAATTTTGAATTTAATGAAAATATAATAACTAATCAGATAAATAATATTCAAAATTATAATGTATTAACGTTTGACGAAATAAATTATATATAAAAAAACAATTTGAAAAAGAATCTGGTCTAAATTATAGAAATTTAAATACAAACTTAAGACCAGAAAAAAAAGCAGGAACTTCTAGGCAGAGATTAAAATGGACAACCGAAGTTAAGAAATTCATAATTCAACAATATTTTGTCATAACGGATTTGGAAACAAATTTATTAGGTTAAAGGCAACTCTTACATACGGTATTTAGGCAATTTTTTCCGGCAGTTGACGTAAGCGAACAGACTTTCCGATCAAAGACGATCAATAATACGTTTACTACCTAAAACAATAATAGATCAAATAAAATAAGCTGTGGCTGATAGTTTACACCGCGGTAACAATACTGACATTCCATTAAATAATAATGATGATGACAATAATAATACAATAAGTACTACAATATAAAAAAATATTCGGACAGATATTGCTAGAGTCACAGAATTTAAAAACGGGAATCGGGGTAGGAATATAAAAAAAATATTTGGAAAAAATAGCACGAAATAATGGATTCAATATATCTGGTATATAAAAACTATCAAATTAACTAAATACTAAATATATTATATTATATTAAAACAAAAACTTGCCGCGAAATCAAGCTGATTACGCCGGTATAATACAGAACTTAAACGTAAAAAGAGATAACGCCTCTTTCTTAAAAAACAATTCTATAAAAAATTAAATAGTTATACAATCGATTTTAATAAAAATAATAATGGCTTACCATCGGAACCGGAACTAAAACAATTTTGGTCTAACATATGGAGTAAAAATATTGAGCATAAAAATGGAAATTGGATAAATGAGGAAATTGATGTGAACGAAATGGAATTCTCCAATATTTCCGTTGACTTAATTAAAAATGTTATTAAAAATACACATAACTGGAAATCCCCGGGTTGCGACGGAATACATAATTTCTGGTATAAACGTTTCACATCCCTACAACCTTATATTGCTAATTCTTTAACAAATCTCACACAACACCCGCAAAACGTTTCTAAATTTTTAACAAAAGGTCTGACATATAATAATGCTACCAAAAAGTCAAAATACAACAAATCCATCTCAATACAGACCTATAACGTGTTTACCGTCTAATTATAAAATATTAACATCGTGCTTAACTAATAAAATATATAATCACGTGACGCAAAATTAAATTTTGGCTGAAGAACAAAAAAAGGGTGTCGTAAAAATCATATGGGATGTAAGGAACAACTAATAATAGATTCCGTAATACTTAAACAAATACAAACGCGTAATCGGAATTTAAATATTTGTTATATCGATTATCAAAAAGCATTTGATAGCGTACCTCACTCGTGGCTAATAGAAATTTTAAAAATTTATAAGGCAAAGGCTATTTTGTCCGTTATTACATAGAAAAAAGAAAGAAATTATAAAATTTATCTATGGTGAACTTTTCCATAGATAAATTGCAAAATATGTTTATGGTTAACTATTACACACTTTTTTAATAAATGTCGGTATAAGTAGGTACCCGATACTTTTTTGAAAGAGGTATTTTGAGAAAATACTCTAAAAGAAAACCGAGGAGTTTTGAAGCATTTCAAATTCCTATACCATTTTGAAAATTTAGCGACGAGGGGGGGGGGTAGAAGTTTTAAGGTGAAGTTAAGCTATCAAATGTTCCATATTTGGAGTATATTGTTGTGCGGCCAGGTAGGAAATCTCTTTCTGAAATTTTGCCCGGCTGCTGAAAAGGTTTGCCACCCATGCTCTAATCGAATTATTACACTTTATCCGGTTATGGAAATTACTTTGTTCTCAGACAAAATATACGAGCTTAATGCTCTTTATACGGGAACATACCTATAAAATATGAAATATACAAGATGACAAATGTTTAACTTTAAATGATATTGCACTATTCAAGCATAGAAAGTTTGCTTTTGCATAAAGCAAACTAACCGAAAACGTAATTAGGAATGTCATCGGACATTACGACTGCCAATCAGTGTGACCAAATTTTATTTTCAAAAACTACTAAATGGGGAAGTCAAAAACTACTTAATTCTTAAAATGGTATAGGAATTTGAAGTATTTCAAGAACTCCTCGGTTTTGTTAAACAATATTTTGACATAGTACCTTTTTACCGCGTATTTTTCCGCTTTCATACCGACTATTGAAAAAAAGTTATTCGCTTAAATTTCTACCCCCCCCCCGTCGCCGAATTTTCAAAATGGTATAGGAATTTGAAGTATTTCAAAAACTCCTCGGTTTTCTTCAACAATATTTTCTCGCAGTACCTTTTTCTAAAATGTATCCGGTATTCGTACCGACAATTATTTTCGATCAGTAAGTATCGAGGTTCCGTCGGCCCGGGCGTCCCTCTTTCACAATACACCGTTCCTATGACAACGATATCAAAGCACAAGGAATGTCGTGGGAAGAGGTGACGCAATTGGCACAGAGACGTTTTATAACAGGGTTTATAACAAAACCTAGATATATCTTTTTAAAAAAAAAAAAATCTTTAACTCTAAAAGATATTCCTATTAAAAGAGGTATCTTTCAAGGAGATTCCTTAAGTCCACTTTGGTTTTGTTTGGCAATAAATCCTCTATCCAATTTATTAAATGAATCCAAATATGGAATCAAAATTAACGGAAATACTCATTCGTCAACAAAAATATCGCATCTAATGTATATGGACGATATAAAAATATATCAATCGGATAGCGAATTTGAAAAACTAAAAAGTATAACAAAAATTCTCAGACGATGTAAGAATGTCTTTTGGGCAAGATAAATGTAAAACTTTACACATTGAAAAAGGTAAAATTATAGAATGTCTGGACATTGTTTCTTATTATCCAATTCATAACATGAATAATAACGAAATATGCAAATGTTTAGGTTTCTCGCAATCTAAAAATTTAAATCACTCTGTAATCAAAACTCAGTTAATAAATGATTTTAAAGATGGTCTTAATAAAATATTTAAATGTGATCTATCGGCCAAAAAACATAGTAAAATCAATAAACGCGTGGGCAACCCCATTATTAACATACTCATTTGGCATCATAAAATGGTCTTAATTGGATCTAGATAAATTAGAAAGACTAAAGAAAGAAAAAAGAACACAATTAACAAAAAATAGATATCATCATCCAAATGCCACGAAAGAAAGATTGGTTCTGCCTAGTGTATAGGAGGAAGAGGAATCGTTAACATTTCCCCTTTACATAATTATCAACTAGAATCCCTCAAAACATTTTTTAAGAACAAACAAAATAATTCTACTTGCTAGACACCTCTATGATCTCAACCAATCTTAAGTTGACAAATATGCGTCAAATAGGTGGTTGACCATTGGGGAATTGTATGGGGAAACCGAGGGTTTTATGTTAGCTATTCAAGATCAGGAAATAAATACAAAAAAATATGATTCATGTAGGAAATGTCTGGCGAAACCGGAAACAATACAACACATAGTTTTGGGTTGTTCTACTCTCGCTCAAACTGAGTATACTAATAGACATAATCATGTCGCAAAAATAATACATCAAAATTTAGCAATTAAACATAATCTTTTAAACTCCCAAAATAAAGTACCTTGTCATAAATACAACCCGGAACCGGTTTAAAAAATAAAAATTATAGGTTCTATTATGATAACACAATATTAACAGATAGACAAATACATCATACAGAGAGAGTGAAAGAACGGTATGTGAAATAAAGGTTGACGTTGAATGTTTAGAGCAAGTGAATGAGTATGTCTATTTGGGAAGTCTGTTTGCGAGGGATGGAAGATTTGATAAGGACATTGAAAGAAGAAAAGTCGCCGGTGCTAGAGTGAATGGTGCACTTCGACCCATTGTTAGCAATAGCAGTGTGTCGAACATGGCAAAAATGCTAGTGCACAATACCATTCTGGTACCGACACTTATGTATGCAAGCGAAACTTGGACGTGGTTGAAAAAGCATGAGAGTGGAATAAATGCTGTGGAGATGCGTTCACTGAGAAGAATGGTTGGTAAAACGTTGCGAGATAGAGTGAAGAATGAGGATATCAGGAGACTGAGCGGATGTGAGAGGAGTGTTGTGGACAGAATGCGTGTAAACAAGTTGAGATGGTTTGGACATGTTGAGCGAATGCAAGATGAAAGGATGACGAAGAGGATGTATTTATCTGAAAGAAGGGGTGTGAGGAAGCGCGGACGTCCAAGAACCACGTGGCTTGATCACGTGGACCAAATTCTTAAGGACGGACGCGTGCTGAGTAAGAGAAATCGGCGTGCATGTATGAGAAACTGGATGAATGTAGAGGAAGCGAAAGAAGTATGTAAGAATAGACCCATGTGGCGTTCCGTTCTCTCTGCCTACCCCTCCTGGGACATGGCGTGAGGGTATAGTGTAGTATAGTATAAATACATCATAATAGACCCGATTTAGTAGTACATGATAAACGTAATAAAATAACGTACCTAATAGACATCGCTGTCCCAAATACGCATAATATACAAACAACTGTCGCAGAAAAAAATACTTAAATATACAGAAATAGCAGGAGAAATAAGAAATATTTGGCATTCTACGTCCGTTTAAATAATACCTTTAGTCATGTCAGCTACAGAGGTAGCTCCGAAATCTTTGATTTGTAATCAGCAAAAATTAGATTCACCCGTAAATTTGTATATTAAAATTCAAAAATTTATTATAATAAACACTTGTAATATTGTAAGAAAATTTTTGAGCACAGATATTTCAGGCACAATGCTGGTATTTTGAACTCGCGTTTTGAGCCTTATGCTTTGATATCCTGTATATCTGGATAGGTGAATTTTTCCCGGCATTAGACTGTTGATTTTTTGTATAATCATGACTGATCATATGAAGACTTGTCTGGTTTAAACAACATTAAACATGCTGAGAAGTGTGTATGGCAATTCTGCCGCCGCTTATAGTTAAAAAATTTTTTTTTTTAATAAAATACATGACTGGAATGGACATAGTCTTTTTAGGTGGCTAAATGAAATGTTAAAATAGTTGAGTAAAAACTTTTTCAGAAATGTATGCGAAAGTTGTTAAAACAAATAATATTAACAATTTTTACATGATAATCCAAAAACAGTGATGATGTGATGAGTAATGAAAATTTTTCCAATGTTTTTTCTTGCAAATTAAATAAAATATAATTACGGAAAACTTTGCTAGATTTCAAATATTATTAAAAACAAAAACTTACTTGCTATATTTCTATCTAATAACAAATTAATCTGTTTTCAACTTATGTGAACTATTATACTATTTGCTTTGGACTCACGTAAAATCCTATATTCGAATCCAAAATATCCAACTTGTATAATTGTTAAAACCAGATGCCACTTTCAGTTATGAAGAATAATATTTGAAACCGAACTGATCTTTGTTACAAAAATACGCCATCAGTACTCCTGTATTGTGGATGTGTCATTTTGTTTATGAGTAGAATGGAGCCTCGTTTAGCAAGAACGGTAAAATATTCAATTTTCAACACATTTGATAAAAAAACTGCCAATACTTGTTGACCCTTGCGAACATATTGATTCGATAAAAAAAAAAAAAAACAAATATATATATAACCGATATTAGTTTTTTACTAAAAAATAAATAAATCGCAGACTGACGAGGTTTATTTAGGTACTCTTTGTTATATCAAAATAAAAATTATTTTTTTAATTAATTTAAAAAAAAAACAATAAAAAAAAACAAATTAAACAAAAAAAAAAAATTTTTTTTTTATTTTATCCTATCAAGCATATAAATACTATAGATTTTAGCAAACTTCTTTTAGTATACAAAAAGGCGAGCTCTTGAGGTGATTTTTGGTTTCAAAATATGTGAAATTATATCAAAAAAATATTTTTTAAACGGTCAATATCCACGAAAAAAACAAGAAATAAATAGAATTTATTTGTTCTATGATTGTAATAACTATCTAACTATTCGAAGTATTAAGAACATATATGAAAATTTGTAGGATTCTCGTGCATTTATGTACCAAACTCACCCCCGAATTCGATTTTTATAAATATGCTTTTTTATAAACGAATACTATGAAGCTAACAACAAGTTTTTTTTTTTAAAGTTTGATATTGGTAATTAATATTTGTTTTCATATTTTATCAAATCAAAATGTTCGTAGGGTTAACGTTTTGAAAGTTTGTGTACCAAACTTGTTGAATATTTAATGTTTTATCGTTAAAGGGGCTAAAGAGGCCTCTTAATGCTCAATGGAGCGCCAAAATCGTGTTTGCCAACTGGTTATTAATGAAGATATTTGTGGAGCTCCAAAATCCAATCTGGTAAACGTATTTGGGATACATTTGTTAACGTCAAAATAAAATTAAATAAATAGTTTTAATACTTATTTTGGCGCCCTCTAATGCGGCGTCCGGGGACATATGTCTCCCCCCTGCCCCCCCAGCCCCCCTAGCTATGCCACTGATTATATAGAATCTTGAAATATGTAGGTATAAGGCACTGTCACAACGTTGAGTTATTGTATAGAGTCATGTTATATAATATTTATAATGCATTTTATTTTTAGGATTGATAGGTAACTAGAGGGCATCTTTTCCCGGATTATTTTTGCTCCCGGGAATCCCGGGAAATTCATTATTATATTTATAAATATTCAATTTTCAACAAATTCTGTATAAAAACTCTCATAACTTGTTGACCCTTGCAAACATTTTGATTTGATAAAAAAAAAATCTAAGTTCTGTTACCAATATAAGTAATTTGCTTAAAAAAACTAAATAGCTGACTGACGAGATTTATTTAGGTACTCTATGTTATATCAAAATAAAAATTATTTACAAAATATATAAACTTTTAATTTTTGATCATCCTATCAAGCAAAAAATGTTATGGATTTTGGCAAAGCTTTTTAAAGATTTTTGACTTTAAAAAATGAGAAATTTCGACAAAAAAAGATTTTTTATATCGGTTAATATCCATGAATAAAACAAAAAAAATGACAGTTGGCTGCACTAATATTTTTAAGAACTATCTAACTTTTCGAAATATGTAAAAAAAAAACATGAAAAATTGTAGGATTCTTATACATTGTCGGCCAAACACACCCCCGATTTCGAATTATATTTAGAATATATTATGCGTCTTTCAAACGAATACATTGAAGCTATAATTAAGTTTTTTTTTAAAGTATAACACTTATATTGGTAATTAGTATTATTTTTCATATTTTCATATCAAAATATTCGTCAGCTTCTACAAGTTTATCACGACTATTACAGTTAACTAAACAAAGATTTCGGTATCGGTATGGCAATCTGCATGACTAATAATTTGTATTTTTTCCCGGGAAAGGATTCGTTTTTTTCCCGGGAAACGGGAAATAAAAATTAGAGGGTTTTCCCGGGAATTCCCGGGAGTAACCCTCTATAGGTAACTATTTCTTTTGAGATTATGGTAGATGTTTTCTGATTGGTGTGGGAGAGTGTAGTGTATTATTGTTGCATATCTAGCAATGGTTGTAGTAGTTATGGTAGCTACAATATAATATAATTATACATAATAATATATTGAGACCTCACTAGGAGGCGGGGTTTTTTGATACCTACCTCTCAGTTAGACACAAGTCCTTGTCTTTGAGTAACTATTGGTTGTAGTAGAACCTAATACTGTACTCAGTATTGTGTTGTAAGTGTACCGACACTTCTTTTTGCTATCTCCAAAGAACCTATTCTTTAATTGTGGTGTACAGGAGTACACCACAGAAACTCTGGTGAAAAATTTGGAATCCGAAAAAATATGCTTTATCGAAGTAAGACCATACATGTGATGTCTATGATAATGTATAATATTGTGATAATTGTCATAATATGACAACATATTATGTTAATGTATTGTAAGGAGGGAATTTCCAAAAAACTTTTCATTTCATTTCAAGTAGGTATAAATAATTGTTCACATACCTTTATAAAGTGGAAACGCTGAATTAGAAACCAAAAAAACTTCTTTGAAGACTATCCTTAGTGAACTGAAAAATAATATAAATAAATAGTTTTATAATAATAACAATTAGAATTTGAAAAATGTAACAATAACACTAGTCCCGAGACACAGACCGAGCTAATCTTGTATTATGGGTACTAACACTACGATACACATATATACAATGCACTGAACACCCAAATACATGCAACACCCAAACCCAGGACAATTTGAAAAAGAACATTCTTCATAGTACCATAGTGCAATAGTAGATATCAATATTTCTTTCAAGTACAGGAATCATACTGTAGCGATATTTTTAGTATCACTGTAGAGAAATAATTTTGTTCGTTGGCAAGACAGAGATTAATAACGCGACGCTGCGCATGCGTGGTGGGAGGATTTCTCAATATTGGTCGAGGACACTGGTCGAGCCGCATCTACCGATGAAAGTGGTCGTGTCTTGTTGTGAGTGATCGTGCATCCATTGTTCTGTTTTGTTTTCTTTAAACTGTATTATAACCAACAGTGAACCTACCTAACATAAATGAAGTGTAACATCATCCAATTAATATTTGATTCATATAACTTACAGTGTTCATACCTAACATAAGTGTAGTGAAACATCATCTAACAGTGTAACATCATCCAGTTATTATTATTTTCTCTAATCTGCATATAACTAACGGTGTACCTACACAACATAACATCGACAGTCTAACATCATCAAGAAATAGTGATACTTTTTTATACCTATTTTACCTTACAACAATTACTCAAACCGAATCCTCTACCATGAATAACAACGAAGGAAAAGATACTTCAAACATTATCACAAGTGAAGATCTCATATTCAAAACTAAGGAAGATATCCAATTAATTACATCTATAATGCTCACAGAGAACGGACGTTTAAACAATGAGTTAAGAAGGCAAATTGCCGCAGCAACGAACAATATACTTACCAATATCGCTTATCTTGCGATAGAGCTAACTAACCTACAGGCAGGTAATACACATTCCTGTAATCTAAACAAAACTAATTCACACCATAATAATAAACCCAATACTGTGCCTTCGTTACAACAAATCAAACAAAAACCTAAAGCATCTACCTGCATCGTTGTAAAACCCCGGGTCCCAGATGACAATACCACAAGCGAAGAGACTGAAAAGGCTATAAAACAAAATATTGTACCTAGTAATTTGGGTATTGGCATATCCCAAATGAAAGGTATCAATAAGGGGGGATTAATAATAAGGACAAACAGTTTAGAAAACACAAATAAACTAAAGGATGCAATAAATGATCAACTTAAACAAAGTTACGAAGTCTACATTACGAAAACAAAAAAACCTAGACTATTTATAGCTGGTTTACACAAGCAATACAATGAAGAAGAACTAATAAAAGAGCTGCTTTCACAGAATTACTATTTAAATAAGAATGACGAAATAAAATTAATGCATACCAAAAGAAATCCCAAAAATAATACGTACCATATTATCCTGCAAGTATCTCCGGTCACATATAACAAAATGGTGAACAGCTACATAAACATTGGATGGGGAGAGCATTACGTAAGGGATGATTTAAACATCATCACCAGATGCTACAACTGCCAAGGATTCAACCATAAGGCAAACGAATGCAAAAAAGATACTTCATGTGCAAAATGTGCCGACAATCACCCAACAAAAGATTGCGCATCAGCTTATATAAAATGTGTTAATTGTGCAACAAAAAATCAAACAGACAATAACCATCCATCCTATAGCCTGCAATGTCCAACTTTTCTTAGAAAAATTGAGATTGCAAAACAAAAAATAGTTTACCAAGAAGATCAGCCAAAAAACTGACAATTGTTTACGCGAATGCTCGAAGCTTGAGGAATAAGATGGACGAAAACCACTCCAAAAAACTAAGTATAGTATATATGAACATCCGAAGTATACGAAACAAGCTTGAAGAAATAAATGCTATAATTGACCTACATCAACCAGACATCATGATTCTAACAGAAACATGGCTCCAGGAATCTGAAGAACACTTCTATAACTTAGAGGAATATGAAGGAATATTTAATAGTAGAAATTCGACATCCAGAGGGGGAGGTACTGCTATCTTTATAAAAAAATGTATTAAATACAAACTTATTTATACTGACAAACGACTAAATATACTAACAGTTGAAATAAAATAAGACAATATTTGCCAAAAAATCTGCACCTTTTACAGATCACCATCTTTAGACCCAGTTAATACATTTCTTGAAATATTTGATGACTTACTAGGCAAATATAATAACGTGCTTGCTGTTGGAGACGCTAATATTGATTTACTAGAAAAAAATATGACCACTGCAATGTATAAATCTATAATATATACAAATAATTTCAATATAATAAATAACTTAAACAAAACTGACGCAACTAGGGTAACTGACACCACATCCACTATTATTGATCATATACTTGACAATAGAACTAATAACAAACATACAATACACCTTTTTGATTGGCCCGGATTAGATCACAAATTAATCAAAATAAACTTAACAAACATACCTAAACCTAAAGAAAAAATGCAAAATAGCGAATATAAGATACTAAACAAGAATCAGTTTCTAACCAATATAAAAAACAACATCAGAAACACTAATAATCACATTCATATGGAACAACTTATTGAAATAATCTGTAAAGCTAAAGATAGTTCATCCACAATAAAATACAAACGCACAAGAAAAGGGAACAGCTGGATAAACTCAGATTTATTAAAATTAATCGAGACCCGGAATCATTTATATACTAAACAAAAGAAAACAACAGCGACGGTGACTGATAAAGAAAACTTTAAAATGTATAAAAATCTAATTACTAGAGAAATTAAAAAAGCTAAGTCCAAATACATACAAAATAAAGTAACAGATGCAGGTGGTGATAGTAAAAAACTTTGGAATATAATAAATAATGTTGTGTACAATCATAAAAATAGTTATAAAAATAATGTTATAGATGAAATAATTACAAATCACGGAGTTATAAATGATTCTAAAAAAATTGCGGAAGAAATGAATGATTATTTTGTTACAGTTGGCCAACAACTTTACGCAAATATTAAAAATTGTAAACAACCCACAGGAACCAAACATGATTCTAGTTGGAGTCCAATCAATTCTATTTTCTTGAGCCCAACTGATGAAATTGAAATTTGTAATGTAATAAAAAACATGAAAAACAGTTTCTCATCCGGAAGTGACGGTATCACATCTATGGACTTAAAATTAATATCAAAAGAAATCAACAAAATCTTAGTAAATGTAATTAACTCATGCTTCAAAGAAGGGAAATTTCCAAATTGTCTGAAACACGCTATTATTACTCCAATCCATAAATCAGGACCCAAAAATGAACAAGGAAACTACCGTCCCATTAGCATTATTAGTACCTTAAGTAAAATATTTGAAAAAATAATATATAACCGACTGACTAATTACCTACACACTAATGGTGGAATTGACAACAATCAATATGGTTTTCAAAAGGCTAGCAATACTACATCTACTCTGACAGACGCAATAGAATACATCAACAATGAACTGGACTCTGGAAAATACGTTGTAGCCATTTTCATTGACTTATCAAAAGCTTTTGATACCGTTGACCACACAACATTACTTAAATCATTACATACTATGGGTATTAGAGGGAATGCCAATAAACTAATTCAAAGCTACCTTCTAGAAAGAACGGTATCCACAAAAAATGGAACCGCAACCAGTTCGCCGAAATTAACTTCTATTGGTGTTCCACAAGGCTCAATACTAGGTCCTTTGTTATATTTACTATACATAGATAATTTAAAATATCAAAACCTAATTGGTAAATATTACGTTTATGCTGACGATACGTTGCTTATTTATAGTGGACAGGATCCTATTACTCTTGAACAACAAATAAATAATGATCTTAAACATTTCACCTCGTGGCTAATGACAAACTATCTAACCGTAAACGAAAACAAAACAAATTATCTAATATTCTCTCAGAAAAACAAACCTGATATTAATCTTACACTAATAATAAATCAAACGATAATAAATAGATCTCATTATGTTAAATATCTTGGACTACACCTTGACGACAAACTTGACTGGTCTGCACATATTAACAAAATAAATGACAAACTATCTCCAATTATTGGAATAATGAGACGAGCTGACATCTTTAGCACTAAAATAAAGCACATTTTATACAATTCATTCATACTTCCACACATTACCTATGGACTTGCTGCCTGGTCCCAATCAAGTATTCAACAACGCAACATAATACAACGACTAATGAACAAATCTCTAAAACTTATCTTTGGTCTACATAGATTAACCAGTACAACAGATCTGTATAATTTTACTGAAAAATTTAAACTTGAAGAATTGATATTCATTGAAAAAGTAAAACACCTGTATAAAATAAAGAATGGGCTTATAAAATCTAACATTAAATTAACTATCAATGCTGACGTTCACAACCACAACACGAGACAAACTTTACAATTACGCGCTGAGCCTCCACGAACGAACCGTAAACGATATAGCTTTCTCCACTCATCCATGAAAATATATAATAGTCTACCCGACGTATTGAGAAAAACAAAAAATATTACCACATTCAAGACAAAACTGAAAAAACATGTTAGGACGCTAAATCTTATTACTCACAACATATTATAATATACCTACTGAATGCTTTAGATATAAATCCAATAATTAAATGAATGTACGTATCAGTCTGATTTGACTTAATATACTTAGATAATATTACCTACAAGACTCTAGTTAGTAAATTTGAGTACAAACCCGATTATTGTTATTTTAAGGTAAATTAATAATTCCTATTATTTAATATCCAATAAATATAAAATTGTTATTTTATTAAGATCTTGATATTTAAGTAATTATAGTTTATATACTATTTCCCCTGATACCAGCATATTACCTTGCTGATTGGGGATAGCAAATAAATAAGTTAGCTCTAAGTTTAATTTTGATCATAAAAATTAATTGTATATATATGTATATTTAAGAAATAAAGAAATAGATAAATAAATGAATAAAAATTTTGACACCTTAGTACAACTATAAATTTTGAGAATCTATGGATTTCGTATTCAGAATGAAATTTTAGTTGACAGCCGACGACTAAAATAAGTTGGATTTGGCAGAATTTTATTCGCGACTTTTAATGTGCGAATATTATTATTTGCTGTCATTTTATTTATTTATTTATTTATTTATTTATAAAATTTTATATAGTTATAATTATACCTTAAAAATAACTTATAACTTATAACAATATTGGCGGTCGAAGGCAAGGCGCTTCCTCTTTTGTATTCGACACCCCAAATTGGCAGATCGCAAAATGTGATAGTGAATTATAAGGTTGAAAAGAAACCTTCCCATTTTAAAATGGTTGATTAATTTATAAATTAGTTTTATAAATTTTGTTCTATTTGTCGATTGACAGTTTAATTGTAATTAATTATTAAAAATCAGTGTGATTCAGGCCGTCATCAAAAATATGGTGAGTCTAAATTGTTACAATTATATTTTCGATGAAAGAAATTTCGTTGTTCAATAAAATAAACCGAAATATATTTTGATAAATATTAATATACGTTGTCCTTTAATGTTTAAGGATGTACGGCCTTCAGTTACCGGAAAAATAAATTCTTCAGTTACCAGAATAAATTCTTCAGTTACCGGAAAAATAAATCCTTTAGTACCAGAATAAATTCTTCAATTACCAGAAAATAAATTCCTCTTATACCAGGAAGATGAATTTCTTTCATATATCAGGATGATCACTTTCTCTTATATCAGATTAAATATCATGCACCAGGATATAATATTTTGTACATGAATAGAACTTCTGTATCGAGATGTGACCTTAAATATCAGGATAGATCCCTTATATACCTACCAGGAAAGTAATTTTCAATTTTCGGGACACGGGAAGTGAAGTGGAATTCGAAGGAAGATAACGCAATCAGTTTGTTCTCATTCTTTCTTAATGTTATAATTTGTTTGTTCTATAGTTAATGTAATTTTTATAATCAAACAGAGTTTGATAACTTTATGATATAGGTCGTTTCTAAAAGGAAACGGTAGGAGTTAAAGATGATGTGCCACAATCATTATTTAATTTTAAAGTTTTAATCTTAAGATTAGTTGGATTGCCACACAGCAAATGTTTAACTATGTTTTAATACCATAATATTTTATTATCGAGAAAGCATTTATAAAATGTATATAAATTCATTGACCAGACCAAAGGTGTCGCCGTATACTGGAGGTTTGGAATATATTGAAAAGAAAATAATAAAATAGTAATTTTATTTTGTTTCTAAATCTTTCCTTCTTATTAAGGATTGTTGGGAGGCGTTGTTGATTTACTGAAGATATGCAATGTTGAATTTATTAAGAGAAAAAGTCTTGAAGTCTTTGTGATAGAATCTGGGTTAACCCATTCGACCCTGAGCATTTATTATGTAGTCAATCGTACTTCCCAATATTCTTTGTTTTTTTGAAATCTCTACCGACTGAGCTAAAATAATTTTTTTGGAGATTGTAATAATTGATTATTTTGCCTTGTACCATGAGAGGCACAAAGTAAAAGAGCGCATGAGAGCGCAAGAATAAAAAGTATATGCAAAGTCCGTCGCAATACCACATCGTCTTTTTAATAGTTGAAATATATTAAAAGTAATAATTGTGTCATGTAAACATTTTTCAGTGTGAATATTATTATAATTAGATTAACGATAAAACTATACTATATTATGTATACATATTTTAGTGTGAATGAATTTTTGTATTTATTCAATTAGGATGACTATAATTATTGAAAATTGTTAAGCATTATTATTATTTTTAAAAAAGAATACTACCTATTTCTGTATCAGGTAATCAAAGTAGAAAAACTAGTTACAAATATGTTTAATTAGGGTAACTTATGCTTTTTGTATATAATATTATTATGTTCATTGTTTTTATTATATTAGGACTATTTCATATTGTTATAGTTTGTAAGAATCACTTATCAAAAAACTAGCCTATAGGTGTAAAAAAAAATGTTTGTAATGTCAGAACCCATTGACAAACCATAACATGGTTTAATGGGACTGTATTAATTTTTTGTAAAACTTGTCACAATTTCTGAATAAAGACTTTACCATTTAAAAAAAATAAAAAATATTGGCACTACCACAAGCAACATAATACATACATCACTCTACAGAAGGCTGCAAATCTAAATACTTGTAGAATAGTACGTAAATTTTTACAATTAGACGAAACTTAACGAACTGACACAGAGATGGATGACACTGACACAGAAACAATTTATGTTATTGTAATTTATGTAGAATAGGGAGAATATCCTGAGTAACATTTTGTGACATATTAAAAATAATAATTAGATATAATCTCGCACTTTCTTCTGTAAGGTTTCCAGTGTCATGTAAAAAGCAGATATTCGTAAAATATAACTAATGTATGAGAGACTGAACATCTTCAGTTCAGGGATAATGAGGTATTGTGTATATGCCACCCATTCTGACTCTCTTTTATTTGGACTTGCATATATTATATTACATGCAATCAGTCTGCTATGAATTAATCAACAGAGTGGGCGAGGCTGTCGGGGAATAGATTTCACAATAATATTACGATATTGTAAAATTAAATAAATGGTTGAAACTATCAACTATAGTCACAACTAAATATTTAAAAATCATTATGCCAAAGATACTAAGACAAAGTTATTTATTTGTATATAATCAATATCATCAATATCAATATATATCTTATAAAAATGATTTTTGAATTTACATACTAACAAAGACCGGGCTATACTCGCCCATTTCAAGGAATTTGCGTTCCATTGACTCGGCCATTTCAAGACGAGATACATATTTCAAATAAAAACTCACTAAATGCCGTACTTTCTTTTTCAGAAGCGAGAAAATCAGCAAAAAAAGGTGGATAAAAAATATGTGAATGAGATAAAAAATACGTTTTTTACGTGAGTTTGAAAGGGTAAGAAAATATTCTTTACCGCCAAATTGTATATCATATTATATTGCCATATCAAAATTAATTATGAAAAGTACTATAAATATTTATGATTAATTTGTAAAAAATAAGCACAAAAAGATTTTTTTTAAGTTCATGCAAATAAAAACATTATAAATATTTTTAATTTCGTGCAAATAAACACATTTAAAATATTTTTTGCGTAAATAATCTAATAAAAAAATATTAAGCACGTGTTAATTAAAAAGCCAAAAACAATATGTTATTCATCTGGCAATTATGTGTCATTATAACATTCCAAAATGGCGATCAATGAACGATGTGTCAAAAAGTACGTTCAATATTTTATTTAACATTAGGTGAGAATTAATTTACGTTTTCTATCTAAATAATTATAATCTATTATACCTGCTTTATATTTTTGTTACGAAAGAGTCAACATTATTATTTTTTTGCAGAAACACAAAAACGGTGTACCGTTACTCCATGCGAAAGGGTTGCGATTATCTAGATGCCTCTTTTTCACACTATACTCTTCCTATGAAAACGACATTATGACTTTGGAAATGTCGTGAGAAGAAGTGAAACAATCATTGCAAAGAAACTGGACGGAAAATGCTGTATTCTCTTCTCTACGTTCCCAAGAAAATCTTGAAAGGTTGATCAAGAGTCGTTTTATGAATTTTTGATGCAATAAATGAATTAACATAATAAAACTTCTCCTATGATATGTTTTGTGGCACAAATCACTCGAATCGGATGGATTGCCGTAACCAATTACTGTAATAAAAATAATATAATAATTATGTTTTATAAAATATGTAGTTGAAAAGGAAATTAAGTAAAAATAGGTAAGTATCCATTATTTTTTTGATATGATTACCTTTTGGTAGAAGATAACATGATTTATATTATTATTGCATAGTATCTTAATTACAAAAAAGGAGAAGGTATGTTTTATTCTTCTATTTTCATGTTCCTTTTACGCTTTGAAGGAAAAAAGCTTGACTTATTTTGAAATGTTTTATTTATTTTTACTTTATAATTGCAGAAATTGTAGACAAAATATTTTCATTATATTGAATTTATTTCAAAATGGAAGTGATAAAAAATACAACAAAACTGAAACTAAAAGCTTGGAGACTATTTTGGTTATAAAACATCATGCTTGCACATCATCAAAACTCCAAATTTGTGAAAATTAGAATTGCATAATTTCGGCATATTTTCATTCAATTTCATAGACCACATTTATCCCGTGGAGCACCCGGTAAAGAATTGGTCTCCCACTCTTCTGCCTAAGTTTTCGAGTGTCCTGTAAAAGGCAGGTGTTCGAAAAAAATAAGACATTTTACATCTTAAATTCAGCGATGAGGCTTGCCACCCATCCTGAATGTCTTGATTTTATATTGGCACGAAGAGGACAGTTTGCATGTTTCTTACGTGCAGCTGATCTGCTGGCTACCCCACTTGTGGGATATGCCGTGATGGTATAGTATAGTATAGTATAGTATAGTACATATGACAGACTGAATGAGACACATGAGAAAAAAAACAAAGAAATTAATTGTGAAAATGGAATTATGAAATTCATAGACAATATTGTAGGTATGAGTTTTCCAATAAGTACATAGGTAGGTATTAGGTATCAACGAGTAGTATTTATTTTGACCTAATATTTTCATGAGTCTTTAAAAAAATCTGATGAAGGTATTTTCTTTGAAAATAATACTTCAGAATATTGAAGAATATATATTTATACATCAAGGTTCCTTTTGGGAATATAGGGAGGGAATGCCTATTTAGGAAACATTAATTGTTTCGTTCCTTTTTAAAAACTGTTTTCCTTATAGGTTGATATGGGGTGGTTTTTGGCCGGTGATAAAAAAATTATCCAAAATATTTTTTCGTAATAATATTCGGTTAGTAATAATAATAATTAAAATATCAAGATTTGTGCAAACTTGGTGACACATTCCAAGGCAGGTACCTACAGGACGTGATTCTATGAATCACATGTGGTCACCATTCGTCGCCGTCATTCGTGTCTCTCGCCAATCAACCCATGATGTTATGTTATAAGTCAGGGTGTGTGTTTGTTTGTATGTACATTGTAATCTAGATGTAAACGTTCCTGTAGGAAGGTATAATATCAAAGGTGATATGAAATACTACCTACACGAACGTAGATACCAACAGACATACACTCTCCTTACATTGTAACTAGTGTGTAAGTGCTAGCTAGGTTTGTTATGATAGATTGTTTTTTTTTTTGGTGTTGCTTTTAAAAACGGGGAAACGGACTTAACTTTTTTTTGTGAAATGGACACTTTCTCTTATAATGATAAAATTTGAATTAAGCGTGTGATGTATGTGTTGCGTGGAATACGCTGGTAGTCTGCGAGTAAAGTACCCGGGCATACTAGCTAGTAACGCCGTATGTCCGGGTAAAGATGCAGAATGAAGGCAAAGGGTGTGGTGTGAAGGTAGAGAGCGTGGGGGAGCATCCCCCTAAGCGGGCCATCAGCGGCAGACCACAACGACATTACCCGCCAGGCCTCCGTGGAGAACGTTGCTCCCGCCCTTGTGTGGCGGAGCCAGCAAGATGGGACCCCGCGGTTTCCCGCCCAGGACGCCGGGTTCCACAACATTACCCGCCAGGCCTCCGTGGAGAACGTTGCTCCCGCCCTTGTGTGGCGGAGCCAGCAAGATGGGACCCCGCGGTTTCCCGCCCAGGACGCCGGGTTCCACAACACGACCCGCCAGGCCTCCGTGGAGAGCGTTGCTCCTGCCCTTGTGTGGCGGAGCCGACGAGATGGGACCCCGCCCAGGATGCCCGGTCCCAGGAGGTAGCCTCTCGTGGGCTTGAAGGCCGCTGGCCTCGGACGGATACCATTCTGAGGACCATATCCCAGAATGCCAGCGTTGGATGGATGGCGCCTGTCTGCAGTTCAGCAGGCAGGACGATGCATCAGGGTGGTATGAGCCGGGCTAGGGTGCCTAGGCTCCCACCCAACGTGAGCGATTCTTGTGCGTCTGTGTTTTGGTTTTTTTTTTTTTGATAGTGACAATTAATATTAATGTGTAGTGAAAAGACTGTGTATTTTATAATTTGGATAAAGACATATTTTAATCGGAATGAGGGGTAGGCTATAATTTAGATAGGAAACATTAGTTTTAAATGCCTTTATTTTTAATTTTGATAATCGTGTGTTTTTGTAAATAAATAGAAATATTAGTGTAAATAAACGCTTGTGTTTTCATCACCGCCCCATATCATTGTAAATTTCACTGTAGTATGCCAATGTTGTTTTTTTTTGTAATTATTATTATGAATATATGAGATGAGTATTGTAGGTATATTATGTAAGTATCGCTTTTCTCTCTTTGCCTCCTTCCAGCTGAGAACGGGCCCTTGTCAAATTTGGCGCCCATCGTGTCGGCATTGCTTGACAAAGCATGCTTTGTCAATTTTGGCGCCGCAACTAGGGCCCTTAGTGAAAAAATACATCCTTAAGGGATGTATAATCACTATAAACGAACCCACGACTAATATCCCTGAGAGACAAGGAGCTGGAATGGAGGAATTATTTTGGTTTTCATTTCGTAGAGTTTTTATTTATGTATGGCATATTACTTTGATTTGTTTTGGCGGTGATGTAGAATAATTACGAATAGTTTTGGTTATTTTTCTGTAAAATAACCTGGCGCTCAAAACTGGATTGGTTGAATTAATTTTGTGTATTATTTTATAGGTGTACTGGTAGGTACTCGAAAGTAATTTGTTTGTATTGTAGTGATAACAGTTTCAAAATTTGTGTGGGAAAATGTGTAAATTTAATGTTTCAATTGTGTATAAAAATGAGATGATAGCAATTTATCTGAAATGTAAAAGTAGACTGTGTGTTATACTATATCTATGTGGGTAATATTCATTGTTGTTTTGGTTTTTTTTTTTATAATTAAATGCTAGTTATTTGTGAATTGAACGAAAAGTTGCGCAAGGTGTAATAGAGTTTGTGAAATGGCGCGAATTGAAATGCGCGGGGAAATACAGACACCGTGGTAGTATAAAAGCGCGCGAGTTTTGGGGAAAACGCGGGAAGATCGTGTACATGCGCGGAAGTTGAGCATAGTTAAGTATGGTGATACATGGTAGGGTATGTTTTGCAGAGTGAAAGAGAAAGATGGGGTAAATGGGAGGTATGTCGGCGAGGCGCTAGGTAGAAAAGAAGAATTTATAGAAGAGAGTAGAGGAAAGGGGTGTGTGTAGTCAGGCAGCTTGTGTACGGGACGTGTGTCTCCCGGCAAAGCGTAGGGGCTTGATACACAGTGCGAGTTATGAGGTAGAAGAGAGTTCTAGAGAGGGATGAAAGGGCTATTCGAGCTTTGGGCTGATAGCCTGACCGCCTTGGCATAAGGGGTCAGAGTTCCCAGTGGTTGTGAAAGCCGGTTGAGGTATAGTTCTGATGATTTGGAGGATAGGGGATGGATCAAGCAAGAGGGCTGGCCGGAGACGTGAGAGTGGGAGGTTGAGAAGTGTGCCGACATTACCTGCAGAATACCATGAGACGTGTGACATTGTGAATGAGAGAACCATGTATGCCTACATACCTATTTATAAATACTACGTTGTAAATTTTGCCATTGTTTGTGTCTGAATTGTTAATTATGAGCTGAACAACGGGTTTATATACAAATGGAATGGGTTAGAAAATGAATTGGTAATTGTTTTAAATAGTAATTGTTGGAGTACCTACCTTTCCCGTGATACACCTAGGATTGGTTTTGCTAATTGTAAAATTTGTGTTTAATTATGTGTGGATAGGCGAGAGAACAGATAGTTTTTTTTTTTTTTGGATAATTTTTTTATCAAAAGAGGGGGGTCGAGTTGATATGGGGTGGTTTTTGGCCGGTGATAAAAAAATTATCCAAAATATTTTTTCGTAATAATATTCGGTTAGTAATAATAATAATTAAAATATCAAGATTTGTGCAAACTTGGTGACACATTCCAAGGCAGGTACCTACAGGACGTGATTCTATGAATCACATGTGGTCACCATTCGTCGCCGTCATTCGTGTCTCTCGCCAATCAACCCATGATGTTATGTTATAAGTCAGGGTGTGTGTTTGTTTGTATGTACATTGTAATCTAGATGTAAACGTTCCTGTAGGAAGGTATAATATCAAAGGTGATATGAAATACTACCTACACGAACGTAGATACCAACAGACATACACTCTCCTTACATTGTAACTAGTGTGTAAGTGCTAGCTAGGTTTGTTATGATAGATTGTTTTTTTTTTTGGTGTTGCTTTTAAAAACGGGGAAACGGACTTAACTTTTTTTTGTGAAATGGACACTTTCTCTTATAATGATAAAATTTGAATTAAGCGTGTGATGTATGTGTTGCGTGGAATACGCTGGTAGTCTGCGAGTAAAGTACCCGGGCATACTAGCTAGTAACGCCGTATGTCCGGGTAAAGATGCAGAATGAAGGCAAAGGGTGTGGTGTGAAGGTAGAGAGCGTGGGGGAGCATCCCCCTAAGCGGGCCATCAGCGGCAGACCACAACGACATTACCCGCCAGGCCTCCGTGGAGAACGTTGCTCCCGCCCTTGTGTGGCGGAGCCAGCAAGATGGGACCCCGCGGTTTCCCGCCCAGGACGCCGGGTTCCACAACATTACCCGCCAGGCCTCCGTGGAGAACGTTGCTCCCGCCCTTGTGTGGCGGAGCCAGCAAGATGGGACCCCGCGGTTTCCCGCCCAGGACGCCGGGTTCCACAACACGACCCGCCAGGCCTCCGTGGAGAGCGTTGCTCCTGCCCTTGTGTGGCGGAGCCGACGAGATGGGACCCCGCCCAGGATGCCCGGTCCCAGGAGGTAGCCTCTCGTGGGCTTGAAGGCCGCTGGCCTCGGACGGATACCATTCTGAGGACCATATCCCAGAATGCCAGCGTTGGATGGATGGCGCCTGTCTGCAGTTCAGCAGGCAGGACGATGCATCAGGGTGGTATGAGCCGGGCTAGGGTGCCTAGGCTCCCACCCAACGTGAGCGATTCTTGTGCGTCTGTGTTTTGGTTTTTTTTTTTTTGATAGTGACAATTAATATTAATGTGTAGTGAAAAGACTGTGTATTTTATAATTTGGATAAAGACATATTTTAATCGGAATGAGGGGTAGGCTATAATTTAGATAGGAAACATTAGTTTTAAATGCCTTTATTTTTAATTTTGATAATCGTGTGTTTTTGTAAATAAATAGAAATATTAGTGTAAATAAACGCTTGTGTTTTCATCACCGCCCCATATCATTGTAAATTTCACTGTAGTATGCCAATGTTGTTTTTTTTTGTAATTATTATTATGAATATATGAGATGAGTATTGTAGGTATATTATGTAAGTATCGCTTTTCTCTCTTTGCCTCCTTCCAGCTGAGAACGGGCCCTTGTCAAGGTTATATATATATAGTATATATATATATATCAAATTGTAACATTTTGGTTCTTTCTCGCCGTATCATGGTGTTGCGTATCAAAACATACATTTTTAATTATGTATATGGGGTTGTGCGGGAGATCATGGTGTTGCGTATCAAAACATACATATATGGGGTTGTGCGGGAGATAGTCGTAAAATAATGGTTTTATTTTATATCATCTATTTTTCTACGTGCCGTAAAACTTACAGGTATTATGAGTTAGGTATTTTAAATAATAATATAATAAGTAATATATAACTTATTTACTTTTGGGTTATTTAGAAGAGAAGAAGAAACTTGCCTTCTTTATATTTATTGTATTTAAGAATGCATTTCTCTTTAAAATGGTTTGTATTGTAATGAATGTACAGAAATAATGGATAAATAAATAATTCGATAATAATAAAAACGATTTTAAACTATAAGACAATAATAACAGTACACTATTCTTCTGTTTTACAAAAAAAACTAAAGCATATTTTTTTTAATAATAAGTTTACATTTTTACAATAGATGAACAATTTTTTGGTGGATGCTAAATTGCGTAACCACAAAACAGTTTTTTTTTTTGTAAACTATAGTAAAAAAATATCCCTTCTTCTGCATAGACAATTATACATTTGTTTCATTTCTTTGTTTTAAGTTAGGTCTTTATATTTATTGTCTTCATTGTCTTTTTATCTTAGTGGTAGGCATTTCAATAACGATTTTTTATTTATTTTTACAATCCATAAAGCTTTGTATTTGCAAGTCTTAAGGTACACAGATAGTAATTGGGTACATAATATTTTTATATGAATTGTTAAAAACAATAAATCTTTTTGCAATTGCACCAAAAAGGATATTAACAAAATTATGCCATATTCAGGAGCAAAAAAATAAAGTCGTCTTGTAATAGTTACAACCCTTAATAATGTATATGTATGATTCCAAACAAAAACAACCAAAAAGTGGAAAAATCGTTGCTCGATATTTTTGATTTTTTTTTATACTTTGCCTGTCAATTGCCTGATATGTTGAGACTTTCAAACAAGTATTATTTTTTTTTTTACTCTCGAATTTTTTTTTGGCGGCCATTTTTCTAAGATACCGAGGGTGATTTTTAATGAAAATAGATCTTTAGAAAAATTGTTGTATCTTTTTCATTTATTAACATATCGAGATAATTCAAAAATATATATTTATATTACAAAATTTTCTAGTTTAAAAAATATTTTTGATTATCGGCATCTATCGAAAAAAATACTAAATTCTGCTTCAAATTTACAATACTAAAATTGAAAATTTCTCATTTTCGGATCATTATTTAAGAATGAAAACAACAAGTATCACTATTCATATTTTTTATTTATGTCACTATACTCAGAAGCAATGCAGATGAATTTAGAATAGTCCTTCTTTTTTCTATAACTAGTCGAACTTTGCTCTTATGTGAAAAAATGCAAATTTTGAAACCAAATATCTGAAAAGGGACTGAATGTTTTCTTTTGAAAATTTTACATAACATTAACCGTATTCTTATTGATAAGTGGCAGGAATTATATGAGTGATATCAGAGCGGTTTTTGGGATATGGAGTTTTTCCCGCGGGCTGTTTTTGTAAAAAGAAATCAATACAAAATCCGTAATATTTTTTTTGTTTGTAACCGTAGCGAAATAATTTAAAAAACATAATATTGAGTAATAATAAAACTATATTTTGGTATATATTGATATTTTACTACATATTTTAATAAAATACCAAAAATTCATCTCAATGTCTTTATATGTTTTATGAAAAAAGGTGATTTTTACACGAAATTTTTAAATATAAAAAAGTAATAACCACAATTGATTTTTTTCCTGTGAATAACTACTTTATAGTAACTATCAGGTAAAGAAATATGGAATGGCCAAAAGTAAAATTCGTCGGTAGCCTGGGGGTAGAGTCTCGGCCTTCAGAACAAGGGGTCCGTGGTTCGATCCCAGGTGCCGGCAAACTCACCTTTCACGGCACAAGCTTTTAGCTTAGTGTGAAAGGTGTATAAGGTTGTATTTGGGTTTATATCAAAACCCAGATATATCTTTAAAAAAAAAAAAAAGCTAATTTAAAACTGTATATCTATAAACCGGTTAATTTATTTTCATGAAAATTGAAAAAAAGCATTGACTTATTACATTTAATAAACCACAAAAATTATTTTTATGTGGTACAAGTGGTTTTTAAAATATGATGTTTTGAAATTTCCATACAAAATGAATAGGCAGTATAGGGGAAACGTGAGCCGTACTGGGCTTGTATTTTGTATGGAAATTATGTAAAATTTTCAAAAGAAAACATTCAGTCCCTTTCCAGATATTTGGTTTCAAAATTTGAATTTTTTCACATAAGAGAAAAGTTCGACTAGTTATAGAAAAAGAAGGACTATTCTAAATTCATCTGCATTGCTTCTGAGTATAGTGACATAAATAAAAAATATGAATAATCATACATGTTGTTTTCATTCTGAAATAATGATCCGAAAATGAGAAACTTTCAATTTTAGTATTGTAAATTTGAAGCAAAATTTAGATTTTTTTTCGATAGATGCCGATGATTAAAAATATTTTTTAAACTAGAAAATTTTGTAATATAAATATATATTTTTGAATTATCTCGATATGTTAATAAATGAAAAAGATACAATTTTTCTAAAGATCTATTTTCATTAAAAATCACCCTCGGCACCTTAGAAAAATGGCCGCCAAAAAAAATTTTCGAGAGTAAAAAAAAAATAATACTTGTATGAAAGTCTCAACATATGTCTGGTTGTAGACACTCTTAAAGTTAATATATATTTTATTGTATGTTTGTAATTTATGTATTGTGTTGTCAGTTTTCTGTGAGTGTCTCTATAAAATAAAAATAAAAAAAAAGTAAAAATAAAAATATCAGGCAATTGACAGGCAAAGTATAAAAAAAATCTAAGACATTGAGCAACATGGTCTGGTTGTTTCGAACAGGAATTAGCCATTGATGAAAATTTATATATTACCAAATATTTCGGTATAATTATTTGTATCCAATAAAAGTGGTATATTTTTGTAAGGTGGTAATAAGCTAGAGAGTTAATTCATGAATTTAATTAAAAATAAAAATGAATCAACACTTTTGACAAAGATTTTTTTTAAATAAATATAACAATATTCCGTAGAGCATCCAGCAATGAATTGGTCTCCCACTCTTTTCAGTAAATGTTCAGTGTCCTGTAAAAGGCAGTTGTGCAGATCATATTTTTTTTATAAATAGGCAAACAAACATACATAGAAAATTCACACAGAACGAGCTAGTCCCAAACTCAGATTAATCTTGTATTATGGGTACTAACGCGACGATACACACATATACAATGCACTACACAAATATACATGTAACACCCAGATCCAGGACCATTTGAAAAAGGTCATTCTTCACTTTACCCTGGCTGGGAATCGAACCCGGAACCTCGTGACTCAAAAGCAAGAGCGTCCTCACCTTATTTTACATCTTAAATTCAGCGATGAGGTTTACCACCCATTTTTTTTTGTTTATTTATTCTTTACTCTGCATTGATTACAAGCAATTTAGCATAAAAATATAACAATAAAAAATTTTACTGCACAAAAATAGTATACTTACAAGGAGAAAATAAATAATTTAAACTAGACACATAAATTTTGTGCAATGGGCAAGATTATCGCAGAAGCGCGATATCTTCCAACTAACCCATAAAACCCAAATATTATTATTTGAAACACAATATACAATCAAAATGCAGAGAACAGCACATACTGAATTACTTAATTTTTTGGTGGCACGGAAAAGACGTCTTGCACGTTTATTACATGCGGGTAGTCTGCTGGCTTCCCTACTAGGGAGATATGTCTTGATGGTATATTAGCAGTAAAATAATAAATTATCTGATGACTTTTAATTTACCAGAAATATTACTAATGAATTGACATGATATTTCACATTTTTTTCTGATTAACCAGCATTTACGCTAACTTATTTTATTTATTATAATATCTCATATAACTTGCATATCTACATATGTTTTTCGTTTGGTAGGGTGTGGTTACTAAAGGGACTATCTCCCGCGCAATCTTATACACGAATGCGTGTAAGTTTTAGTTTCGATGCGCAACGCCATGAGACGGTGAGAAATGGAACTAAAATTCTTCAATTTGACTAGTCAGATTGTAAAACGCCTAGACGTATTGTAATTTGCCTGAATATTATACTTTCGTCATATTGTAATATGCCTACCGTTTGCAAAACGACGACGCCGTTTATAAACGGACGGTTTCTTCAAAACGACTGCGACATATACATTACATTATTGAAGACTCCCTCCCATACCCGGATATCTCAGAAGTCGGGGGACTTCTATTTATCCGCTCTTCTAAGCAAAACTTTTGTCCTCACGGGCGGGCCCTATTGGCAGCCTGAAGGGCTGGCCGGCCAATACCGCCTCGTGGGAATCTTTTATGCTACATTTACGTCTTCGATGCCCCTCTCAGGAGGATAAAATGCAATCACAACCGAATCAAACACAATGAATAACAACAAACAAACAAAGCTCAACAACAAAAACCCAAAAAACAAAAATGACAAGCAAGCACAATAATTATCAATGATTATAACAATACAGTATCTAATTTGGACCAGAAGCCGAAATAAGGTGTCCAGAGATTTGTTATTGGGCTTTCAGAAGGTGAGACCCGAGAGTCGCCGTTACCAGCGTAATGAAAAGACATTTCCCTCCCAACAGGAACATCCCTCCCATATCTACTCTCCACCAAGGGAGACAGGACGAAACACAACAAATAACAAGTTCGCTCAACAGATCCCGCCGCAAAGGGCAACAATCAATCCTAGAGCACTCCTACCTCAGTCGGGGGTAAACCCGGCTGAGGGTTTACGCAGGAGATCCCACCGAGAAACCCATGTCTCCACAAATTCCAAAAATGCCCTGAGATTCCGTGGACATTTCAGCACCTCCCCGAACCAAATTTATACATTACATTAGTGGCACGCCATTGAATAAAGCTAGGTTCATATTGCTGTGTTGGGGCGCGACAGAACGCAATTTACTATGACTGCGACGGAATGCGCCACAACACAACACAACCTTCTAATGTGAATCTAGTCATAGTAAATGAACGTAAGCGATTGCGTTCTGGCGCGCCCCGACACATCCCGACACAGCAATGTGAACCTAGCTTAAGAGACTCCACTAGTGGTGCACCATTAATGTCACTGTGTAAATTGCAACGCAACTTCTTTCGCGAAAGTGCGTGTGCGATATGAACGTCTTGTTTTATTAGTACTGAAGCGCTCTTTTTGTTGGAAGTTTATTGTTCAAGAATTGTTTCATTATTATTTTTTAACAATATCCTTTTACTTTATGTTATTAAAAAAAATGCACAAACATTGTTTTTAAATATGTGCTTTTTTGTTTCATTGTTTATAAATTTTTTATATTTATTTGTTCCTTCCTTGAATGCGTATTTAAATTTTAATATAATTTAATATTTTGTTACAATTTTCACATACTTATCTTGATCTATTGATTATTCACCAAGAAATATCTTTAGATAAAATGTTTTTTTATTTATTGCATTTATTCAACGAGATTCTCAAGAGCTTAGATGATACTCTTTTACAATACACCATTCCTACTGATAACGAAATCATAACTGTAAAACCTTTCGATCTTTGTATATTCATATTATTTTAAATTATCGTCTTTCACTTCTTGTTGTTTGTATGAATTATTTAATGTAAATACTACTACTATACCATCACGGCTAACCGGACAAATATTGTAAGTCCACTTTTTGGTAAAATTGAGTTATGATACACATTTTGTAAAACGTGACATTGTCTTTGATATTTGAAAATATAGTTGATCCACACGCAATACAAACCGAGATATGATCAATTAAAAAATGCATATAACATACAAATACTACTCTATTCAAACTTTCAAGTCGACTTCTCTCAAAACTATAAAAAGTGGATATACAATATTTGTCCAGTTAGCCATCGATAATTTGTATGAATAACTGAGTACTTGGAGAGTATATTGCATTGTTTTGTATATTATGTATGAAATATTGTGTACCTGGTTGGCTGGCTGACTGACAGGATGAGAGGACGCTTCTTAAATAAGTGGAGAGTTTTCTAAGAGCAGTAGGAGAACTGAAACACAGACCATGCAGACAAAATCAATATAATATTATATCACTATTGTATGTAACACAGTCTGTTGTGTTGAAAACTGGATTTCACTTGCTCAGAAGTGTGGATGTCAATCAAATTAAGTTTTTTGAACTACTATAGATGACTCGCACACATTGAATTGCTCAGAAAAATGGACATTAATATTTTTGCCCAGTCTGAGGATCTTGGCATAATACGCTTAAAGCGCCATGTATTCGCGGCATATAGTCGTAAATGAACAATGTTGAGTATAAGGATGGAGGCTTCAAATATTGTGTGTTTAAACCGAACTTCGATAGAGGGACGTAGTATAGGAAATCATGTTACATGTGAAAGTATTTGAAAAATATAGTATATATACAACTTTCAAAAATTCTGAAACATGTGACAAGCATGATATAGAGGAATTGGGAACGTTACCCGGGTTTAAAGAGTACTCTTAACCAGCCTTGTGTCGATTCGTAAGCATCGAGACTCTGTATCATGCTATCCTTAAGGAAGTTCACATTGATGTATCACCACGTACACACGGTATATATAATATACCTAACTAGTATGTAACCTAATTCATTAAGTTGGACTAGTGGTTAACACACTCGCCTTGCAAGCGAGGGGTCGTGGGTTCAATCCTCAGACTGGGCAAAAATATTAATGTCCATTTTTCTGAGCAATTCAATGTGTGCGAGTCATCTATAGTAGTTCAAAAAACTTAATTTGATTAATATTATATCATTTGTATGAATAATTGAGTACTTGGAGAGTATATAGCATTGTTTGTATATTATGTATGAAATATTGTGTACCTGGTTGGCTGGCTGACTGACAGGATGAGAGGACGCTTCTTAAATAAGTGGAGAGTCTTCTAAGAGCAGTAGGAGAACTGAAACACAGACCATACAGACAAAATCAATTTATTTATTTATTTATTTATTTAATTTTTTTTTTTTTATTTATTCATTTCTAAAAAATTAACATTGTAAAAATATAACACATTCATAGATAACACTGTTGACTTCTAATTTAAAGACCCCAGACAGCAATTATATGCTGGTATAAGGGGTTTAAAACAATCACAGATATTCACCAATATATATAAAATGTATACCACTATATCTCTAGCACTTCACAAATTTCTTTTCTCCAGAACACTTTTCTTAAGTTTTTTTTTGAACGAAATTAAATTATTAACTTCCTTTAAATCCTTTGGCAAAGCATTGTAACTCAATACCGCCTTGTAGTAAAAGCTATTTCTCTCTATATTTGTTCTTGGGTTTGCATTTCTTATGTCGTCTCTACTCCTTTTACATCTCTCGTGCACATCTCTATTCAGCACCATCGGTATGTTGGTTTTAATGAGTCCTTTTTTGGCTTTAAATATTGTTTTGTCTCTTTCAATGTATTCAAGTTCAGTGAGATTGAACATTTGTGTAATATTGTAAACATCTTTGGTTCTCGTGTATTTATTCAAATTAAAGATTATTTTTAAAGCTTTGTTCATTATCCTTTGAACTACAGAGTGTAACTGCATACTACATTGTGTCCAGACCAACATCCCATACATGATGTGAGGGAGTATAAACGAATTGTATATTAATCTTTTTGTTTTGTCATCAAACAAGTCAGCTCCTCTCAATATTCCAATCATTGGAGCCAATTTTTTGAGTAACGATTGAATGTGATCATTCCATGCCAATTTTTCATCCATCTCCAGTCCCAAATATTTGACACATTTACTCTGTGTTATTTGTTCATTATTAATAGTTATTTTGAGATTAATCGGTACTTTGTTTTTTTGTTTTATTATCATATATTGAGTCTTGTCAACATTAATGGTTAGTGAGTTATTTGTGAGCCAGGACCAAAATACTTTCAAATCTCCATTAATGATATTCTGTAAGTTGCTTTCATCATCACAGCTATATACTATCAATGTATCATCAGCGTATACATAATATTTACCCCTCAATCCTGCACACTGGAGGTCATCTATATATAATAAGTAGAAAAGAGGTCCCAAAATGGAACCCTGTGGAACCCCGATGTTGACAAAGTTTTCCTCACTTAGTTCATTATGGTTTTTTGTCATGGTAATTCTCTTTTTCAAATAAGACTCTATCAACTTCAACGCCACTCCTCTAAATCCCATTTTACTCAAGGAGTATAGCAAAGTCCCATGATTCACCGTGTCAAACGCCTTTGACAAATCAATGAATACGAGAACCACATATTTTCCAGTATCAAGTTCTTTATTTATGTAATATATTGCATCCATTAGAGCAGCCGATGTATTGCTATTTTTCTGAAAGCCATTCTGATGAGGATCAAAACCAGTATTTCTTTGTATATAGTGTATAAATCGCTTGTAAAGTAATTTCTCAGTAATTTCCTGGATTCACTCGGTCACCAGCTTTAAAGACAGGAATCACTTTGGCAATCTTTAACGGTTCAGGAAAGGTACCATCTGTGATATGGTCATTCATAAGCACCGTGAGTGGTTCAGCTAGAATATTCTGTAAAATTTTTACATCCCTCGCAGATATGTCATCATAGCCCGGTGCAGCTTTGTCCTTAAGTTCTTTAATAATATCAAGGACTTCCTCTTTGTTAGTTGGGTTTTTGAAGATACTATCTTTGGGAGTTTTTAGTCTTTTATTTTTTGGATGTTCACTCATATTTTTTGGTAATCTGACGGCAAGCTCAGAGCCAATTTTACAAAAGTAATGGTTTAGCTCGTTAGCAGTATCTCGAGCATTTGTAATCGTGCCATTAGCTGTTTTTAGCTCATCAATTTTTTCCGACTTTCTAGATTTTGAGTTGCCAAACGTTTCATTTACTATTTTCCAAAATATTTTTCTATCTCCATTTGCACGTTCTATTCGTACCGCAATGTGATTTCTCTTGGCCTTTCTGATTTCATTCAGCGTTTTATTTTTCTGTTCTTTATACAGTGATTTAATATTATCCGATGCATTAGGCAGCTTTTGAAGTCTAAACAATTTACTTCTTCGTGAAATCATCCTTAATAAATGCGGAATTATCCATTCGTTATTTGCTCTTACGCGACAATTTTTAGTAGTTGTGGATAATAACTTGGATTCAACAATAATTTCAATCAATCTTTCATAACTTGTATATCCTTCATTTAATACCTTCTCTCTGACAAGTTCTTTGAAATATTTACAATTCAATTCCTTTTTCTCAAAAATTTTCATTTTCTCTTTTGTTCTCTTTATGTTGGCGATAACATTGATTATTTTGTGGTCCAGACCTGGCCAATCATGCAAATGTAAAGTGAAAGGTAGTTTAGTATTATCCACTACATGGTCTATCAGTGTACATGTATTATCCGTTACTCTAGTTGCATGTGTCACATCGATTTTGTTAATTATGCTATAATTATTTGACTCTATTGCACATCTGTACGTACAAGTATTAACATCACCTTCATTCAACAGATCAATGTTAGCATCACCAATTAAAATCATTTTTTTATTACTCGTCAATATTTCTTCCATGTCATCTATGAATTCCTTAACTGGATCATACGTTGGCGATCTATAGAATGCACATATCCTTATTTTGTATCTCTCAAGAATAACATCAATAATAGTGATGTTGTACTTATCAGATTTATGTATGACTTTGTAAACTAGATTGTTTTTAACATATACAGCTGTACCACCACCTCTCGATACACCATCTCTACAATTGAACACTGCAGTATATCCATCAATATCGAAAAATTTACATTCATTTGTGTATAGCCATGTTTCAGTGAAGATCAAAATGTCAACACCAGAATACTCCTTAATCATTATATCTATTTCTTGTACTTTGTTTCTCATACTACGCAGGTTAGCATAAAGAATATTCAACTTATGGCTCTGAGCAACCCATGCTCCGATTTTAACAGAAATTGGGGTAGTCAACTTGAGTCCTGGCACGTTTATCCATCCATAATCTCGTGGGACAATCCTTAGCAAAGGTCGTGTGATCATGGCTTACATTTCTAGATCTACAATTTACACAAACAGTCTCTTTTTCCATACACTCCTTATATGAATGTTCACCCGCACATCGAGAACAGCATACTTTATTGACGCAGTTCTTGGCCAAGTGGCCAAATTGTTGGCAGTTGATATAATATTATATCATTTGTATGAATAATTGAGTACTTGGAGAGTATATTGCATTGTTTTGTATATAATGTATGAAATATTGTGTACCTGGTTGGCTGGCTGACTGACAGGATGAGAGGACGCTTCTTAAATAAGTGGAGAGTTTCCTTAGAGCAGTATGAGAACTAAAAAACAGACCAAACAGACAAAAACAATATAATATTATATCATTTGTATGAATAATTGAGCACTTGGAGAGTATATTGCATTGTTTTGTATAAAATGTATGAAATATTGTGAACCTGGTTGGCTGGCTGACTGACAGGATGAGAGGACGCTTCTTAAATAAGTGGAGAGTTTTTTATGAGCAGTAGGAGAACTGAAAAACAGACCAAACAGACAAAAACATTATAATATTATTTCATTTGTATGAATAATTGAGTACTTGGAGAGTATATTGCATTGTTTTGTATATAATGTATGAAATATTGTGTACCTGGTTGGCTGGCTGACTGACAGGATGAGAGGACGCTTCTTAAATAAGTGGAGAGTTTTTTTATGAGCAGTAGGAGAACTGAAAAACAGACCAAACAGACAAAAACATTATAATATTATATCATTTGTATGAATAATTGAGTACTTGGAGAGTATATTGCATTGTTTTGTATATAATGTATGAAATATTGTGTACCTGGTTGGCTGGCTGACTGACAGGATGAGAGGATGCTTCTTAAATAAGTGGAGAGTTTTTTATGAGCAGTAGGAGAACTGAAAAACAGACCAAATAGACAAAAACATTATAATATTATATTATTTGTATGAATAATTGAGCACTTGGAGAGTATATTGCATTGTTTTGTATAAAATGTATGAAATATTGTGAACCTGGTTGGCTGGCTGACTGACAGGATGAGAGGACGCTTCTTAAATAAGTGGAGAGTTTTTTATGAGCAGTAAGAGAACTGAAAAACAGACCAAACAGACAAAAACATTATAATATTATATCATTTGTATGAATAATTGAGCACTTGGAGAGTATATTGCATTGTTTTGTATAAAATGTATGAAATATTGTGAACCTGGTTGGCTGGCTGACTGACAGGATGAGAGGACGCTTCTTAAATAAGTGGAGAGTTTTTTATGAGCAGTAGGAGAACTGAAAAAACAGACCAAACAGACAAAAACATTATAATATTATATCATTTGTATGAATATTTGAGTACTTGGAGAGTATATTGCATTGTTTTGTATATAATGTATGAAATATTGTGTACCTGGTTGGCTGGCTGACTGACAGGATGAGAGGACGCTTCTTAAATAAGTGGAGAGTTTTTTATGAGCAGTAGGAGAACTGAAAAACAGACGAAACAGACAAAAACAATACATCATTATATCATTTGTATGAATAATTGAGTACTTGGAGAGTATATTGCATTGTTTTGTATATAATGTATGAAATATTGTGAACCTGGTTGGCTGGCTGACTGGCAGGATGAGAGAACGCTTCTTAAATAATTGGAGAGTTTTCTAAGAGCAGTAGGAGAACTGAAACACAGACCATACAGACAAAAACATTATAATATTATATCATTTGTATGAATAATTGAGTACTTGGAGAGTATATTGCATTGTTTTGTATAAAATGTATGAAATATTGTGAACCTGGTTGGCTGGCTGACTGACAGGATGAGAGGACGCTTCTTAAATAAGTAGAGAGTTTCCTTAGAGCAGTAGGAGAACTGAAAAACAGACCAAAAAGACAAAAACATTATAATATTATATCATTTGTTTGAATAATTGAGTACTTGGAGAATGTATTGCATTGTTTTTTATATAATGTATGAAATATTGTGTACCTGGTTGGCTGGCTGACTGACAGGATGAGAGGACGCTTCTTAAATAAGTGGAGAGTTTTTTATGAGCAGTAGGAGAACTGAAAAACAGACCAAACAGACAAAAACATTATAATATTATATCATTTGTATGAATAATTGAGTACTTGGAGAGTATATTGCATTGTTTTGTATATAATGTATAAAATATTGTGAACCTGGTTGGCTGGCTGACTGACAGGATGAGAGGACGCTTCTTAAATAAGTGGAGAGTTTTTTATGAGCAGTAGGAGAACTGAAAAACAGACCAAACAGACAAAAACATTATAATATTATATCATTTGTATGAATAATTGAGTACTTGGAGAGTATATTGCATTGTTTTGTATATAATGTATAAAATATTGTGAACCTGGTTGGCTGGCTGACTGACAGGATGAGAGGACGCTTCTTAAATAAGTAGAGAGTTTCCTTAGAGCAGTAGGAGAACTGAAAAACAGACCAAAAAGACAAAAACATTATAATATTATATCATTTGTTTGAATAATTGAGTACTTGGAGAATGTATTGCATTGTTTTTTATATAATGTATGAAATATTGTGAACCTGGTTGGCTGGCTGACTGACAGGATGAGAGGACGCTTCTTAAATAAGTGGAGAGTTTTTTATGAGCAGTAGGAGAACTGAAAAACAGACCAAACAGACAAAAACAATACATCATTATATCATTTGTATGAATAATTGAGTACTTGGAGAGTATATTGCATTGTTTTGTATAAAATGTATGAAATATTGTGAACCTGGTTGGCTGGCTGACTGACAGGATGAGAGGACGCTTCTTAAATAAGTGGAGAGTTTTTTATGAGCAGTAGGAGAACTGAAAAACAGACCAAACAGACAAAAACATTATAATATTATATCATTTGTATGAATAATTGAGTACTTGGAGAGTATATTGCATTGTTTTGTATATAATGTATGAAATATTGTGTACCTGGTTGGCTGGCTGACTGACAGGATGAGAGGACGCTTCTTAAATAAGTGGAGAGTTTTTTATGAGCAGTAGGAGAACTGAAAAACAGACCAAACAGACAAAAACATTATAATATTATATCATTTGTATGAATAATTGAGTACTTGGAGAGTATATTGCATTGTTTTGTATATAATGTATAAAATATTGTGAACCTGGTTGGCTGGCTGACTGACAGGATGAGAGGACGCTTCTTAAATAAGTGGAGAGTTTTTTATGAGCAGTAGGAGAACTGAAAAACAGACCAAACAGACAAAAACAATATAATATTATATCATTTGTATGAATAATTGAGTACTTGGAGAGTATATTGCATTGTTTTGTATATTATGTAAGAAATATTGTGTACCTGGTTGACTGGCTGACTGACAGGATGAGAGGACGCTTCTTAAATAAGTAGAGAGTTTCCTTAGAGCAGTAGGAGAACTGAAAAACAGACCAAAAAGACAAAAACATTATAATATTATATCATTTGTTTGAATAATTGAGTACTTGGAGAGTGTATTGCATTGTTTTTTATATAATGTATGAAATATTGTGAACCTGGTTGGCTGGCTGACTGACAGGATGAGAGGACGCTTCTTAAATAAGTGGAGGGTTTCCTTAAAGCAGTAGGAGAACTGAAAAACAGACCATACAGACAAAAACAATACATCATTATATCATTTGTATGAATAATTGAGTACTTGGAGAGTATATTGCATTGTTTTGTATATAATGTATGAAATATTGTGAACCTGGTTGGCTGGCTGACTGGCAGGATGAGAGAACGCTTCTTAAATAATTGGAGAGTTTTCTAAGAGCAGTAGGAGAACTGAAACACAGACCATACAGACAAAATCAATATAATATTATATCATTTGTATGAATAACTGAGTACTTGGAGAGTATATTGCATTGTTTTGTATTTAATGTATGAAATATTGTGTACCTGGTTGGCTGGCTGACTGACAGGATGTGAGGACACTTTTTTAAATAAGTGGAGAGTTTTCTAATAGCAGTAGGAGAACTGAAACACAGACCATACAGACAAAATCAATATAATATTATATCATTTGTATGAATAATTGAGTACTTGGAGAGTATATTGCATTGTTTTGTATTTAATGTATGAATTATTGTGTACCCGGTTGGCTGGCTGACTGACAGGATGTGAGGACACTTTTTTAAATAAGTGGAGAGTTTTCTAAGAGCAGTAGGAGAACTGAAACACAGACCATACAGACAAAATTAGTATGTGTAATATTTTTATATATTTGAATATTGTTGTATTTTTAAAATCAGATTGACAATGTCCTCATAAGACGAAAGACGTCTCTCTTGCAAAATAAATATTTAATAGAATAAAACACGTGTTTTATTTTTTGATATGGAATTCTTCTACCTAAACACCGACACAGTGAATATATTATTTGTATGAATAATTGAGTACTTGGAGAGTATATTGCATTGTTTTGTATATTATGTATGAATTATTGTGTACCTGGTTGGCTGGCTGACTGACAGGATGAGAGGACGCTTCTTAAATAAGTGGAGAGTTTTCTAAGAGCAGTAGGAGAACTGAAACACAGACCATACAGACAAAATCAATATAATATTATACCTTGACAAGGGTTGAGTGAAATAATAATCTTGATAGAAAAAAAAACAAAAAATTATCACATATTTTGACACTTCTTCAATAAAGGTTAAATGCCATCTGCAAAGTGAAAAGCTGTTATAGTGATAATATACCTACAATCAGGAGTAAACTCTGTTAATGCGAGTTTGTGAAGTGCATATTACTGACAGATGATTAGTGTTACATATGGAAGAACTTATACAGTGCTTGAGATTGAAAAGTGTTTATTTTAATCTTTTTTATGTTTATTATTTATTAAGTGCCATCCATAAACATACTTAAAATATGTCTCCAAGAAAAACCAGAAGCTGTGCAAGGAGAGAAAAAAATCTATACATTACGATGTTTGATAGCTCACAGGATTGGAGTAAGAATGATGTTGATAGTGGTATAGACGTTAATTATGTTTTGAGGAATAAAGTGGCTGAGGTGGAAGAAGAGAGAGAGGAAATTATAAAGAGCAAAAAAGACCTAGTTGTAAAATGCAAAGAAATTCAATGCTTAAAGAAGAAAATATTTATTTTAGAGAGACATAATATGGAATTGAGTTCTATAAAAAAGCAAAATGTTAAATTAGAATCTGAACTTAAAGATAAAAATTCTAAGATAGATGAACTTATTACTGAATTTAGAGCTACATCTGCTCAGCAAGAAGATGTTATATTAGAATTAAAGAATAATGAAGAAAAAATCCTTAAACAGCTACAAAGTGCTAAAAAAAACTTGTCAGATCCTAAGACACTCGTATGACAATATCTATGAAAAACTCGAAACTCAATGCAGCTCCTCTAAAGATAGGAATGAGACATTAATAGTAAATGATAAATCCTATGCTAATAAACCGTATGACTTGAATTGTAATAATTTGAAATCTAAGCAGAGAAACATACGAACAAATATACTTATTATTGGTGACGAATTTTCAAGAGGATTTAGGTCCCGCCTAAGCCGTAGAATAGAGTCCAATATCCAATGTATAGCATATCCTGGTGCAAGGATTCAGAATTTGCTTGGTAGTATAAACTCTGCCATAGAGAGCGCAGGAGATGGCGATAAAGTGCTATTGGCGATTGGTATAAGTGACAATGTTAGATTTGCAAAGGAGTATAAGATAAATATTCAGAAAATAATAGAAAAAGCTGAGAGCCAAAAAGTAAATCTATACATCACAACATTATGTTACAGTGAAACTGAAAACTATAACACTAATATGCTAATTTATAATTTGAATATGTACCTTTATAATGCTACAAGATGGTGTGATTATTGTGAAATCATTGACATAGGAAGACAAACTAAAGTAAACATTTCTGAGTTGATCCTTTATAATATACAAGTTACTAAAAAGACGAGGAGGAACTTAATTGCTGTACATACTGTGATGAAATGAATATATACAAGATTGTGAATATTATTTTCATATACCTAGATGGAATATTTGTAGTAGGTAATTAATTTGGGAATGAGACAGTGCAATCTCAAGTGGTTGTTGAACACAACTAGCTATGTAGGAGACAGAGACAGGTATATTTCGGTGTGTGTCAGGAAGAGATGGATTTAGATTTTTTTTGTTGCTTTGGGTCGACATTTTCAGGGTCTGAAGAGAGAATATATATTACTCTTGGCAGTTTAGTTTTGAGCCTGGGAGAGGTGGGACTCAATCATATTAATCTCAGTGTTTGAATTCGATATATTTTAATATTTATTTACCCACCTTCGTAGTAGTTAGTACATTATATTTTAGTGATATTTCCACATTTGGGAATATATATAGATCATCCTAAATTACTTTTAATTAACATTTTAAAATCCGTGATCCTGCCGGCTGTCATAAGATAAGATTTTTCAATATTATAAATTTATTTATATCTAAGTGTCGTGATATTTAGGAGGATATTGTTGTCTACAAAGTAGTCGTCGTACACAAGGATTTATTTAATTCTACGGATTTTGAAAACGAAGGAATTATGTGTTATATGTACATTTATTTTCAGTATTACTGTATGTATGTATGTACCTGTGGCTGATTTTATATAGCGCGGTCCGACACACCTAGAACTAGACTAATAACAGTGGCGCACCGCTCTACCCAATATTATACTTTTATTTAATTTACTTTACCATAACGATGGAGTATACAGTTTGAAGAGGAGTTATATGTTGAGAAGGATATTATTTGATTATTAATTCAATTACATATTTTATCATCGATGTCATTTGTATTCTACGAACTTACTGGATTTTTATACTTATCCAATATGCTCTAATTGCTGTGATATCATAGAAGGAACAAATTTGACATTTTGCATGACACTAATCATAAGAAATATTTATGTATTTATTGGTCTTAATATATTTTTATTTGACTTACATGATTCCTAAATTCTCCTCACCATAAATATGTAGTCTTTTATAGCTAAATCTTGTCGAGATTACCTTATGGATATGGATCCTTTCTGCCTATCGACGCTTGACTAGCTACCTTGTGTCTATAGTGTGGGACTGATCTATTCGTAACCACATATTTATCATTATTATTATACAATTATGCACGAGACGTATTATGCGCTTTGTAGAATTATATATTATATACTAACAATTTCAGTCCTTTCCTGCTTCGAAATGTAGGTGTACCGTTAGCAAGCCCTGCTCCCATCTCTTCGATTCAGCTTTCGAGACAAGGGTCAATGCGCGTCTTGCCCCGTTTCCCACCAGGGTCCTAGACAAAGCTTCTTAACATATATTTATAATTATTCTTATTATATATAGCTGCACGTTCTAATGAGTATACATATTATATATTATTTTATATATGCGGGTGTAGTTTAGTGCATTCGGGCTCAAAATGCGGCATGGAGAGTTTGAGACGAGAAGGGTCGGCGGCGGCGCTCCTTCAGCATGGACACAGCATGCTTTTCATGCACTAACATGGTAGTTAGTCTCTGAAAATGATGTCATATCAATCGTGTTGAAATTTAATTAATATTTTAAAAATAATAAGGTGATGTTCTTGGGTGCGCCACTGTCCTTTTTATACGCAACGAATTATTAGTTATATTGAGGAACATAGGAACATGTATTGGACTATAGATACTGTACTATGAAATGGTTATCTTATGTAGGGACATCGATCGGCAACCAGTTACCATTCTACATTCTCGTGATGATATTAAATAATTATTTGAATTTTATTTTATGATAATTTGTATGTTATATTTGTTATGTTTTATGATGCACTATTTTTACTATGTTATTGTACAGTATCTCAAGGTAAGTGATCTGACGTAAAAATTGATATCAGAGTCAATATGTATTAAAATTCATGTTGAAATTGTTTTAATGAATATGTGATTTTGTTGTTCTTTTGATTATCGAAAATGTATATTTTAGGTGATTTAATATTGCGTTTTAAAAATACACAACGTAGGTAAAATTATCGTCAAAACACAACGTACTGGGTCCAAATCTACGAAAATAGCTAATAGATAAATCTAGACGATCACGAAAGGCCAAAATTCGTTAATTAATTTAATTAGGAATGCGATATTTCGTACGTATATTTGCAACAATGCGATAATTCATACAATGCTTAGCTAGTCGGATAGGGTTGTCAATTCTAGTTTGGGAAACAATTATTACAGTAGGTATAGTTTAGAAGCTAGGATGTTGCAAATTCGGAGCTTAGAATGGGTTTGAAGTAGGTAGGATCATCACAATACTCAACCTGAAACAACATCTGCCGGCTCGACGACATGGATTAATGGAATTGACAATGAAGACCAGATATCAAATGCGAATGGTTTTATTTCGACAAAACTTAAATTTTGACAAAACGAATGATAATATCATAGTTGCTCACCAAAACGTTCAGGGATTGCGGAATAAACTACATGAACTCTGCACCTCAATTGAACTAAAAAATATTGATGTAATTATAATACATCTAGTCATAGTAACTACAGTAGAGTAAACACAACCAGAGGAGGATCAGCTATATATGTTAAAAATACACTTAAAGTAAAGAATCGATTAGATATTGTTAAATTGTCCCAAGAAAAAATATGTGAAATGAGTTGTGTAGAAATTGATAACCTTATTATTTTGTCGGTATATAGACCTCCTACTGGAAACTTTGGCATGTTTGTTAATTCGTTGGAAAACACTATCTTTAAGGTTTCTTCTCAGAGAAATAATAATAAAACTAATTATATGCGGCGACTTCAATGTAAATTTAAATGAAACGTGTAAAGAGAGTTGTAATTTTATAGATTTAATGCAATGTTATTAATTGACGCGTAGCATATTCAATGCTACAAGAATTACAAAAACATCATCTGTGTCGCCGAGTTACGAAATCCGCTATAACACATTTTAACAAAAATTGAGTTATATATGTCGTTGGATTCGTAATCAAATATTCTATAACTTTAGAAAATTGTTTACTTGAAAACATTCACCATTTTTTCAGAAAAAATAAAATAAAACGAGGTTGAGAAACGAATCCCACTATATCACTTAATGTCCCTTTCGATATCCCCTATAACTCAACCAACCAATAAGAGTCCAGTATTTTCAAAAAATCAATATGGCCGCCAGTACAAAATTGTTCTTATCTGGTGAGTTTGGCGTTCTGGGTTCTCTTAAATAATTGCAATTTAAACTGATTCATAATGAGTGATCAAGATTTTAATGTTAAAAAATGTAGAGAAAATAGAGAAAAGAAAAAGGTAAGTCATACAGAAAGTTGAAAAGTTCACTTACAACGCCAAAAACGGTAAGTAAATATTGACATATTTTGAGTGAATTTCGCGCGTTTTGCTGTATTTATTCAGTGGCGCGCAGTTCTGATGTGACATAGGTGAACACTTTTTTATAATGCTATTTATGAAATAAAAATGAATATTATCATGATGAAATAATTCAGGTATATTATCATCTATTGAAAATAAATCTGCATACAAAAATATATGCATAATAAATAAAATGTCTCCGAAACATCTGTGTGCCTCAGCCAAACTCATCAATTTTTTTATGTACAATATTGATTTTCATTTCTTTCACGTAATGCGAATTCTTCCTTGATGTTTAAAATCACTTTTTTGGTAAGTTGTATAAATAAATTTAAAATTGCATGCCTTTCGGTACTTACCAATACGTATTTATTTTGCCGACAAAAATAAAATAAAACCGGCAAAAATAAAATCTAATTCGAATATAAAACTTTTTCTAAGGGAAAAAAATACTCGACAACGGGTGGGGCCAATTTACATTTGAATTAGATTTTGTTTTTGACGGTTTTATTTTTGCCGCCAAAAATAAAATTTACTTCGAATATAAATTTCCTAAAATTCCGTACATACGAGATTACCTACTCAACAACGGGTGGGGCCGCTAAGTTTTATAGTTGCAATTTTTTTCCTATAAAAAAGTTTTTCAAAAATTTGGTAACCAAAAAATAATTCTACATACGGCAACAATTTCCTCAAGTTTCGAAAATATTACTTTTTCTATGGAAAAAGGCAAGTAATAAAACGTATTTTGTTAATTCATATAAATTTACGTTTTTATTGAAATATAAATACTCATGCTATAATTATATAAATAAATAATTGTTAAAATAAATTATCAGCATTTTAATTTTTTGACGCCACTGGAATAAATTATCATGTTGCACTTAAATGTAGTTCTAACAAAATCCACTATATCATCCTGTGTGTCTTACGAAACCCGCTTTAACATCATGTGCCTATCAAACGCCGACACGTGCAATTTTATTTATACAAAATGAACCGTCTTTTTTTATTTAATCACAAAATTAATTTTAAAAATCAATTGTTACACCAATCTCACAATCAATAAAGTTATTGTATTTCAAAAAAGTTTGTTAAATACTTAAATAATAGTTTTTATCGATTTTCTCTGTATTACAAAAATGTGTTATAGCGGATTTCGTAACTCAGCGACACATCTACTTGTATTGACAATATATTTACTGACCTCGAATTTGACTATACTAAAACTGTAAACTTTGTAAAATCTGATCACAATGGACAGTTAATTAGTGCGAAAATAGATCGCAAAAGTGCGAAAACATGGTAAAGGATGAATTCAAATATAAAAGGTTTTACAACGAACAAAATATAAATGATTTTCTAGAATCTATGAAAGAATATAAATAGAATTTAAATAATGTCACCGCGGATGCGGCGTTTATGATTTTTTTTTCAGATGTTTTGACGAATTTGAACAGTCATGCACCAATCAAAAGAGTAAAATGTAAAAGTAATAAGACATCATGTTCTTGGGTAACTCCTGGTATTTTAACTTCAAGAAAAAAACTTTTTGATTTATATAAATTGAAAGAGCGTGACAATAAATTCACAAAAGATGAAACTGCACGTTTCTAGATATAGTAAGGTATTTAAAAAAGTGTGTGGTGAGGCAAAAAGATTATTTCTTAGTAAAAAAATAAAAACATCTGAAAATGTTATAAAAACTACTTGGAATATTATAAAGCAAGAAACTGGTAAAGAAAATAAATTCAGTAGTGACAAGTCAGATTGCGACAATAATGCTCAAACTGCTAACTACTTCAATGACTATTTTGTAAATGTATCTATGTCTCTTACGAATGGGTTAAGCGCCTCAGTGGAGAGGGCTAGAGGTTATTTGGAAAATGTGAATACTTGCAAAAATGTTTTTTCATTCAATTTGGTGTCAGATAGTGATATTATTAATGCGTGTAAACAAATTAAAGCAAAAGACTCTGTGGATCTATGGGGTATCTCAACAAAATTATTGAAATGTATTTTTAACGCACTAGCTTCTAATATTGCAGATATAGTAAATTTATGTCTAAAACAGGGGATTTTCCCAGTTTTATTAAAACTGGCAAAGGTCATACCCATACATAAAAATGGTGATAAAAAAAATCCAGGTAACTTCAGGCCTATCTCGATACTTCCTGTGCTTAGTAAGTTGTTTGAAAAGATTGTTGCTAACCAGGTTCTCCACTTTTTTGAACGAAACAATTTGTTCCATCCACAACAATTTGGCTTCCAAAAGAACAAAAGCACAGCTGATGGAATAGCATGTTAAATCCATACAATACTAGAATCACTTGATGAAAAGCATGAAACATATGGTATCTTTTGTGACTTATCGAAAGCCTTTGATTGTGTTGACCATGAGATCCTGATTAGTAAGTTGGAATATTATGGAATCACAAATATTGAAAGGGACTTTTTTAAATCATATCTTAATGAAAGAAAACAACTAACAGAATTGGATAATATAAAGTCTTCTTATAAGAACATAAACTATGGTGTTCCTCAAGGATCAATTCTTGGTCCATTATTGTTTCTTATATATATAAATGATTTGCCACTTTCCTTAATTCGAGATGAAAAGAATATTATGTTTGCGGATGATACATCGTTATTAATAAAGGACAGCAAAGACAAAAATGACACAAAAATAAACACTATTGATGCTTTAAATAAGGTGGAGGGCTGGTTTTGCGACAACAATCTTATCTTGAATATGACGAAAACTGGTGCGATTTGCTTTTATCTGAAATGATCAGTGCAAGACGATCCGGTAACTTCCATTTTGAGTGATAGAAATATTGCGATTAAAGATGAATGTAAATTTCTAGGTGTCACTGTCGACAAAACGTTGCAATGGAGCTCACACATTAAAAATCTCGCTCCAAAACTTTGTTTAGCAATTTATGCTATTAAAAAGATAAGAGAGACCTGTGGTGTGGAAGCTGCAAGATTAGTGTATTTTTTATATTTTCATAGCATAATGTCATATGGTATACTGTTCTGGGGAAAAGCCTCTGAATCACAAAGAATTTTTGTTTTGCAAAAGAGAGCAATTAGAACTCTTCTCTGCATGAAATATAGGGAATCTTGCAGAAGTGTATTCAGAGAGCAAGGAATCCTAACAGTGCCATCACTTTACATTTATGAATGTATAAGTTATGCTAAGAAAAAATTAGATAACACACCACTTAATGAAAATTTTCACAATTATAATACACGATTAAAACATAAATTCAGACCAATAGAACACAGGCTCTCTAAGATGGATCGTAGCTCTTTGTGTCTAAGTGTAAGACTATACAACAAGCTTCCAGATACAATCAAGTGCGATGATGTATTGATCTTCCGGAGAAGGGTGATATCGTATCTGGTTGATAAATCGTTTTATTCCATTGACGAAATGATGAATGAATAGTATTTCATAAGTTTTCATTTATATAGTTTTAATTATGTATTTTAATATATTTTGACGTTGTGGATCCGGACTCTTTACATCCGTGACTGCAAAAATAATGTAATCTGATGTTTAATCTAACTTTGATTCATTGTATTTGAAATTGTAATAAATTATGTGAATGTATGTATGACGAGTCCAAGTGCCTGCATAACAGGGGCCTAGGGACAATTGGAAAACTATAACTATATCATTTGTATGAATAACTGAATACTTGGAGAGTATATTGCATAGTTTTGTATATTATGTATGAAATATTGTGTACCTGGTTGGCTGGCTGCCTGACAGGATGAGAGGACGCTTCCTAAATAAGTGGAGAGTCTTCTAAGAGCAGTAGGAGAACTGAAACACAGACCATACAGACAAAATCAGTATGTGTATACGACGAGAGTACATTGCATTATATTGTATGTATAAAATAATAACTGTTTACTTTGAGAGATTATTACATTTTATTATATATTATGTTTGTATGACCCCTCATTGCGCTGCATTTTATTATATATTATGTGAAATAAAGTTTGAAAATGAATTTTTGGAGCAAGTACATATATGAATATGTGTATTTAGGCAGTATGTTTACTTGAAATCGTGTGAATGTAGAAGAAACAAAAGAAGTATGTAAGTACAGATCTACATATATGGCGTTCCGTTCTCTCCGCCTACCCCACATGGGATGTAGCGTGAGGGAATAGAATAAAACTCGAAAATTTTCTGATTTAGAAAGGAGTCAGCTTTGGTGAAATCAGGAGCAATATAGCGACCGAGAGTCCAGCTGGCAGCCGAGAGTGTCGCGAGGTTAAACGAGGGAAGCAGGGTGGTCTACAGGAGTTCTGGTGTCGTCTTCGGGGAAAGCCAGTATGTCGTTACGACCATTGCACTGAGGAGAGTCCATGCAAGAAGCGATCCATTGAAGGAGACCCAACGTCCACCCGGATAGAGCAGAAATTTGGGGACTTCCATTTATCCGAAATTCTACACTTAATAACTCTCGTCCACACCGAAAGTGCCATAGTGGGCAGCCTGAAGGCCGGGCTGGCTGGAAATTCCCCCGTGTGTGGAATCTTTTGACTACACTCCTTCGATGTCCCTCTAGCCGAGAGAAGCAAATAGAATAATAATATATTTATATATTCAAAAAATAAAACAACAATAATAAAACAAACAACAGTGTTTTCACCTAGGACACAAAAGAAAGAAAAAGTACATAATGTGTAGGCTTTAATCATTGTATTATTCTTAATTTATTTTTAGCAACGAATATAATATATTTCGATGTAAGATGTGCCTATTTATATGTAGTTATATTAAATAAATAAATAAAGCTTTATTGGCATCAATATAATAATGTGTACAAGTTTTTGTTCCAATAAACTACCAAAAGGCGGGCTTATCGCATATGCGATTTCTATATCTAATATTTACAAATCAACATATATTTTGGAGCAAAAAACTGAGTTGAGGTGTCCAGAAATTTTATCTAGGTATCACCGCTACCGTAGTCGCTGCAGAGATGCTTCCTCCCCCCTCCCCCAAGGGATATCCCACCCAAACCTAAAACTCTCCACCAAGGGAGACAGGAAAACACAAAGACGAAGAAACGAGTTCGCCAGCGACAACCACTATCAGACAAGGCAAAATCAATCATCAAGCTCCTCCAGATAAGACGGGGGTGAGCCCAACTCACGCAGAAGATCCCACCGAGACACCCAGACATCCACAAACTCCAAGAAGGACCTGATCTAGGGGGGTATTGTCCTAAGAGAGGAGCAGCCTGGGAGATTGGATATACCCCATCAGATAAGTCAATTTTATTATCTTTTGCTGTCGCCTGGGATTTTCGGCAAAGTCGCAGGAATTTTTGGAGCCATTTTGTCTTGATGGGAAGGCTTTAATCATTGTATTATTCTTAATTTATTTTTAGCAACGAATTTAATATATTCCTATGTAAGATGTGCCTATTTATATGTAGTTATATTAAATTGATTACAAGATTGCAACAAAAAGACTTGTCAAGGAATGGCTCCTGAAATGTGGATTTGTATATAATTGAAATTGTACTATAGTTATTTAGTATATGTTTTGCTGCTTTGGTTAGGTTTAAATTATTTATGTATATATTGTTATTATGAAAATGAATGCGCCGACAAATCTTGTAATGGATTTGGCGCGACTTTATAATTGTATTTAATATGTATTTAGTCGGCCGGTGTGGCGCGGAGGCTAACGCACTGCCTTTGAGTCACCAGGTCCCGGGTTCGATTCCCGGCCAGGGCAAAATGAAGAATGACATTTTTCAAATTGTCCTGGGTCTGGGTGTTACATGTATATATGTGTAGTGCATTGTATATGTGTGTATCGTCGCGTTAGTACCCATAATACAAGATTCATCTTAGTTTGGGACTAGCTTGATCTGTGTGAATTGTTTATAAAAAAAAAAAAAAAAAATGTATTATATTGTGTACAAGTTTTTGTTCCAATAAACTACCAAAAGGCGGGCTTATCGCATATGCGATTTCTTCCAGCCAACCCGAAAAAATAATATAATAAATACCTAAATAAAAATAAAACAATAGAAAATACATATAGATATAAGTAGGTATATAAAAACAAGATACTAAAAAAAAAAAAAAAACTACAAATGAAATATAAACAAGATAAAATATAAAAAGCACACATACAACAAGAATAGGAAAGGAAAGGGGAAAAGGACAGGACCTGCTTGGCGTAATTATTACGCGAAAGTTTAAAAAAGTAAAAAAAGAAATCGAAAAATGTGTATGAAGACTAGAGACAATTCATTTGTTTATGAAATGAATATAATGTTGAAGAAGTACGAACCTTATGTGGGAGTCTGTTCCAAAGCCTCGCACCATTAACAGTGAATGAATCCGTATAAAAACTAGAATGATGAGGTGGGATGGATAGAAGATTATTTCTAGGTGAACGAAGTTACAAACCATGTGATTGTTAGAAGACAAATCTTTCCTTTAGATAAGAGGGTGCGACTGGATCGAAGAGAATTTTAAAAAGAAGAGAGAGAATAATTATGAACATCTCTACGCTGGGCTATTGTCTTCCAGCCAAGGCGCTGCCGGAATTCAGAAATGTGATCACGCTTTTTTAGACCAAAGATATACCGAATACATGAATTCTGAAGACGTTCCAGCTTATTCAGCGCCTCAACTGTGAGATCTAAGTAGCATACATCTGCATAGTCAAATATAGGATGAATTAAGGATTGAACGAGAAGTTTTTTTGTGCCAATAGGAAGAAAGTTTTGAAGTCTTTTAAGCGAATGTAAATAAGCAAATACCCTTTTACTGACTTCATTAATCTGCCTCCACCAGGACAACCCGTTATCAAAGCAAAGGGGTGAGATTGAGAGAAGTCAAAAGCCTGGAACTACCTAAAATGATTGCTTGGGACTTTGAAGGATTAACAAGTAGTCTATGCTCCCCACACCACGAACTAATATATTGGAGGTTTTGGTTCATGATTTGAAAAGAAGAAACAATGTTATCAAGATCAAAATGAATATAGAGTTGGAGATCATCTGCGTAATGATGGTAGGATCCACAAAGCTCGTTAGTGATAATATTAATGAAGACTGAGAAAAGAAAAGGAGAATTGATTCCGCCCTGCGGTACACCTGCCCGCAAATCAGTCCAGTTGGAGGTTTGATTTGATAAACACACTCTCTGCCTTCTACCTCTGAGGTACCTATGAGTTTAGCCATTCCAGGCACCTCCTTTAATATTATTGTGTCTACCAGTATAAGTATGTTTGTATAGGTATGCTAGTATATGCATATTGTATGCTAGTGGAAATGAAACATATGGATATCTAGAAATGAATGAGCGATAATTAAATTGCTTGGGTTTAAAGTGAGTTGATGTATATATGTAGATAGGTACTTATATAATGGTTGTAGCTGAATTAGGAAAGTGTTAAATGTATATTATATTTAATGTAGATATTTTAGGAAAAGGCGGAAGCAGTTGGTATATTTTGGTAAATTAATAAACAAGACAGTGGACTAGCTGTCCTACAAAACCCGATGGGAGAACACCCTTTTACTGAATGATGACAAATCGTCGAGTGATAAGAGACGAGCCTTCTTAATTACATCTCTTTAACAGGACACGTTAAAACTACTTTCAAATTTGTGTTTTCCAAATGTAATAGAAACACAAGCACATGACGTACAGTTGATACAGCTGTTGTTGAGTAATATTATTGTAGAGATGATTTCAGTATTTTGGAATCGAGAAAGAAGTTTTATAGAAAAGCAGAGAATAAAACAAAGGATTTAAAAGATTTTGCTGTAAGGTTACGGGAATTAAGTGTTAATTTATTGTAATTTTGGGTCGAGATTGAATTGCAACAACTGTACAACTGTAAAATATTTTAATATAATTGGTATATAAAACAACATTCATTTTAAAGCAGTAGCTTTGGCCTCTAGTTATAAACACATATTAGAAAATAAAGGAGGAAGAAAATATTGAGAAAGTTAATAATAATACTAAGACCACACTATTCACAGCAACAGACTAGACATAACCTTAGGAGACAAATTGCAGGACACACATACATTATAGACATTGCTGTTCCAAACACCAACAACCTACTTACGACTATTACGGAAAGACATTAGAAAGTATACAGAATTGCAAGAAGAAATGAGAACAATTTGGAAAATGAAAGTTGTAACAGTAGATACCAATAGTTCTTTCAAGCACAGGAATCATACCACATCGTCTTTTAATAGTTGAAATATATTGGCACTACCACAAGCAACATAATACATCACTCTACAGAAGGCTGCAAATCTGAATACTTAAAATAGTACGTAAATTTTTAAAATTAGACGAAACTTTACGATCTGACAAAACGGGTGAAACTTATCGAACTGACACAGAAACGGGTGAAGTTTATTTTAAATGACACAGATAAATTGACGAACTAACACAGAGATGAATGACACTGACACAGAAACGGGTTACACTTGGCATATGTGCCCGTGTAATTTAGAATACCGGGAGAAAATCCTGAGAAAATAATAATAATAACACTTTATTGATCAACAAATCATTAGCAATTGGCGAAATTATGCTTGGAGGCAATATCTTCCAGCTAATCTATTTATTATTGAGCCGCACTTAAATCACTGTTCGACGGTATTATCTCTGAGTAATGAAGGCGATACAAAAAATTGCATATGCAACAAAACAAGGTTTAGAGGACCATACTAAAAAAGAACAAATATACGAAAATTGAATCGATGCTCAAGGAATTAAATTTTCTATCAGTCAAACAACAAATACAATAATATAATGTTTTGAATTTTGTGCACAAAGTAATGAACAATTTAACATGTGATGAATTCAAAAGGGAAATAAGTTTAAATAGTGAATTTCACAAATACAGTACAGAAAATTAAATAGTATAAAATTACCAATGAGAAAAAAACACAATCCCGAAATCCATTCTATAAATCACTAAAGCTTTACTGTACAATGAAATACCGGAAAATATTAGAATGATAAGTTAAATAAAAAAATTAAATTAAGAAAATATAATTAAGGAACTATAATAAAATTAAGAAAATATAATTAAGGAACTATAATAAAATTAAGAAGATTTTCTTTTTAAGTGTGATTGGTCCTTTTTACGGAGTGATAACCTGAAATACGTAATGGCTGTCTTTTATGGCATCCTGTATGATACAATCAATAGATTCATACCGTATGAAGGATATAAATCGAGCACATACCCAATATGGTTTTCGTGGGAGTTAATAGAACTAATTATGGAAAAGAAGGCTGCACACAAAACATACAAGGAATCCCGTGAAGATAAGCGATTCAAGATATTGAGATCTAAATGCAATGTGCTAAAGGCAACCTGCTACTCAAACTTTATAAAAAGAGTTGAAAATACAACAATTGATGCCAAGAGTTTGTGGCGTTTTAAGAACTCTCTATCTAAAAGTGAAAATGATTACCCTATCCACATGACTTTAAACCATGAACGAGTGAGTGAATTGAAGAATATTGTAAACAAGTTTGCTTGTTTTTTCAGTGATGTGTATGAGCAGGATCTGCGTTGCGCAGATGTTTCCTACAATGTCGAGAATTGCCCACTTAATTTGTCACAATGTGAAATTGATTTTCAGATTTTGGAACGAGCATTGTATCGCTTAGATCATAAAAAATCTTCTGGCCCAAATGGTGTACCACCTATCTTTCTGAAGAGGTGTGCACACGCTCTTATTGTTCCACTGTTCATAATCTATAACAAATCCCTAGAGATTGACATTTTTCCGTCCGTATGGAAGATCAGTACTATCATACCTGTTTTTAAGAAGGGAGATAGAACTGAAATATCAAACTACAGGCCAGTTATGTATTCAGTCAGCTTTAGCCAAATTGTTTGAAACTCTTGTGTTAGAGCGGATAATGCCATCAGTGTCTCAAATTATAGACCCGCAGCAACACGGATTCGTGTCGGGTAGATCAACGCTGACTAACTTAACTTTGTGTGAGAATTTTATTTCAGAATGTCTCGCGCGAGGCTGTCAGGTGGACAGTGTTTACACTGACTTCAGCAAAGCCTTCGACAAGGTGCTTCATAGTATCCTTTGAACAAGCTTTCGGCTTTAGGGGTGTCGGGTGTCTTGTTGGAGTGGCTTGGCAGTTTCTTGAGGGAACGTATGATGCGGGTGCAAATAAAACATGCTAGTTCTAGTACTTTTGAGGCATCAAGCGGTTTGCCACAAGGAAGCCACTTATCTCCCATTTTGTTCTTTGTCTTCATAAATGACTTGACTCGCGAAATGAAAGATGTCAGATGCCTGCTGTTCGCTGATCACTTAAAGATATTCAAGGACATACAAAATATTCATGATTGCCAAATTCTCCAGGAAAACCTCAATGTCCTAAATACCTGGTGCCTAAAAAATCGTTTATTTTTGAATATCGAGAAATGTCAGTACATTACCTTCTCTAGAAGCAAAAATATCGTTCGTTTTGACCATCAGATTGAAAATTATAAACTAGAATCGGTAGGGGAGATGCGAGACCTCGGAGTTGTATTCGATGAAAAGCTATCATTCGTTAGTCACATAAACGAACTAATGGGCAAGGCACTGAAAACCTTAGGATTTGTCTTACGTACTGTGAATGACTTTAATAATGTCCACACTATTGCATTGTTGTACAAGTCACTTGTCCGGAGTTTACTTGAATTTAATTCTTCTATTTGGTCACCCACATATAACATTCATATAAATAACTTAGAACGAATTCAACGGAAATTTTTAAGATTCGTTAACTACAAAATGGGGATATCACGGGAAGATAATATAAACTATTTATTTATTTATTCATTTGTTAATAATAAGCTTTTTTTATACATTAATTTTATACATTAAATACACATTTATACATTTTATACATAAAAAAAACACATCAAAAGATCCATAATCAGAGATAAAAATTTACATATATGAGTCGTACAAATGCAAACAGTACTATCTCTCTACAAGAAAAATTTATGTTGGGTAAACGTATTTGAAATATTGGCAATGTAAAACGAAAAAAAGTCTGAAAATAACTAAAGCAAAGAGACAGCAATATGCTTTCCTTTAGAAAGTATAACATTTTATAAGACATTTAAACCAAATATTAAGAAGTATTTTGCATGTTCAATTGTTCCTAAAGAAGACAGCGCTATGATTTTTTGTTGTCACAATTGAATATGGAAACATTGGAAAATAGAAGAACGATAAGTGACTTAATTTTATTATTCAAAATTATTAGAGATTATTTTGACAACCCTGATTTACTTCAGCTTGTTAAATTTCGGGTACCTACGCGCAATACTAGAAATCACGATTTATTCTATGTAGATAACTATAGCACTAACACACAGTGGTGCCACGGTTACATTTTTTGGGTAATAAATACTTAATGAATGTTGATATATTCAATATGGAACTATCGGCTTTTAAACTTCATTTAAAGGAAATATTTTCCCCAAATAGCAATACTTAAGGAGTTATTGTTTATTCACGTTTTTGTTGATTTTATCGCTCAATTTGCTGGTTTTTATTCTTGTGTATTATTGTATTATGACATATCATTTGTAAATATTTATGGTTATTTTCTTTTGTATGTAGATAGTTATTATGTATAATATAGGTAACACGTGTAATGGACGTATGTTTGATGCGTTTTCCAAGATCTTCCCATAACAATATTGTTTTGGGCATGAAAATTTATTTAATTCGAAGCTTGATTAAAATTACAGTTTTATTCGCGTATATGCTTTTCTTGTTTTTATATTTCCCGTTTTATATTTGACTATGTGTGAGAATTTATATACTTATATATACATATATATTTATTATTTAAAAAAAATTGTTTGGTTTTTACATTTTTATATTTGCTGATAAATTTACGTTTTTTATATTTACTGATAATTTCTTTGATTGACAATTTATTATATCTTTGATAATTTATTTAATTCTAAACTTCATTAATATCTTAGTTTTGTTCTTTTATATTTGACTGTTTTATATTTCGTGTTTTATATCTGATTATATGTGTGATTTCAATTTTGTTTGCTGTGGAGTTTGTTTTTGTTGCAGTGAAAATGAGATGAAATACTTGAATATGTAGATTTATCTTTGCATGTTGACGGCTTTTTTCATGATTTATAAAAATATTCCCCGAATATAATTTAGCTTTATTCTTTTCCTATTTTACCTTTACTTTATGTATTGATTGTTTCTGTAGAAATGAATTGTTTTATTTGCGTGCGTGTTGTTTTTAGTCTTGATTTTGTTATATAAATATTTTGATTCTGACTATAATTTTTTATTGTTTTTAAAAGAATAGTAATTGGATTTAATTTGAGATTTCATAACTCTGTCTAAAAGCATTGGCTTGCACCACAGTGCGTGTACTGCGACTCATTGAGTAGTATTATTATTGTTGCACGGATGGGTGCATGCCTATGTAGTTGTGTATGGTTTGTATTCTGCAGGTGGATGCAGCATGATTATTATATACATATGTACATTATATTATTGATGACCAAATGCCTTTATGATTATATGCAGCTTATAAATGTATTGTGGTTGTGTAGGTTATTAATGTACTTATACTTAGAGCTATTTTTAATTTAACCGAATGATGCCTGAAATTATGTAATTGTGTTTCTATCAGATTATTATTGGTTTTGTTATGTTATGGTGTGATTTGTTATATTTAATATTGAAGTGTATACATTTGTTGATGTTGGAAGAATTTGAAGAATATAATGTTGTTAACTTATCATGTATTGTAAAAGGCAAATGCCGTCTATTGTCCAAATAAAAAAAATAAAAATAAAAAAAATATATAATTAGGTATATTTAAACTAGAATAAAAAAAATAATGTATGTTTACATGTAGGTATGTAGTGCATGCGCAGTGTCCTGCAGTACTTTGGGCACATCGCACGGAGAGGACCAGACAGCCTGGAGAGACTTGTTTTGACTGGAAGTGTGGAGGGCAATAGAGCTAGGGGGTGCGCACCAATGAGATGGAGTGAGCAAGTGAAAGGGGCTACGGGGGGGACCTTGCATGAGGCGCTACAAAGAGCGGAGGATCGAAGTCGCTGGAAGCATTTTCTGCACACCTATACAAATGATGGTCACGATCCTCAGCACTGAGGGACCGACAATGAAGAAGAAGAAGAATGTAGTGTAATTAGGGAATTCAATCACGGGATCTCGGTCGTATTTTAGTCCCGAAATTTTCGGGATTAAGTTTAACAATTCTCGGGATTCTCGGGATTAATACAATTTTACAATAAGTCAAGAATTTGGGATTCATTCGCATCAATGAATCGCTGACAGTCGAAGCTTGTGTAAGTATCTTAAAAGAGCGCTATTCTGAGTTCGATATCTCATTAGATACCGATATTGTCGGCAATAGTCACTGATGGTCCAAATGCTATGCTGAAGGTTGGAAAACTTGTTACTGCAAAGCACCAAGTTTGTTTTGCACACGGTATTCACTTAGCCGTTTGTGATTTATTGTATAGAAAAATACCTGCAAAAAAACCTATCAGTGATGATATTGATGATTTGGATGATGATAATGAAGAACTCTTATTTTCGAAAGAGCATCTTTGAAGATCGATACTTTGCTTCCCTAAAGAATTGGTCTCCCACTCTTCTCTTTAAGTTTTCGAGTGTCCTGTAAAAGGCAGGTGTTCGAAAAAATTAAGACATTGTACATCTTAAATTCAGCGATGAGGTTTGCCACCCATCCTGAATGTCTTGATTTTATATTGGCACGAAGAGGACAGCTTGCATGTTTTTTACATGCGGCTGGTCTGCTGGCTACCCCACTTGTGGGATATGCCGTGATGGTATAGCGTAATATAAAATACTTATATTTTTTATTTCTTATTTTATTTCTTCTTAAGGACACAAACAGTTAAATCAACAAATATAAACAGTCATTATGTTATCAAAAAACAAACCAATCAAGGTCCCGCAAATCACCGAAGCGTATGACGAACACGTTGCAAGTAAATAATTATATGATAGTGTTTATTGTTTTACGGGTTCTTCCTAAATTAACTGCAGAAAATTACTATACAGATTGTCCTTACCGTGCCGTAAAAACTACATTATGGGTATCATACCTTATAGTCAAATCAAAAGTATAATGAAATAGGGTTACACGTAGTAACTCAGACTTTATATTTCAATAATAAAAAAAAAACTTTAAGACTACCTTTTAAGTTTTACCAATACTATGTAGAATTTATTTCTAAATATACAAATAATAATCTACGATAATAACAATAGACTATTCTTTTTTTCAAATTGAATTCTGATAAAATTAATATATCTACGTGTATAGCGGGCATAGTTTTAAATGTTAGGTATTAAACATTGTTCAGTTATTTATAATGGAATGTAAAAAATATTAAATTTATAATAACAGAATGTGGGAATAAAATAATATTAGGTACGGATTCCATGCGAAGGTGTTAAGTACATAGGGCTGAAAACAATAATTTTATGTAGGTACATGTAAAAGTTTTCAAAATATTTGGAGTTTGTGTGCATGTAATATTAAACAACAGAAAATAGAGTTTATGAATTAAAATTGTAACTTTAATGCCAAATTAATCTTTTTTTTTATTTTAAAAAGATATATGTGGGTTTTTGTTATAAACCCAAATACATCCTTATACACCTTTCACAGTAAGCTACTAAAAGCTTGTGTCATGAAAGGGGAGTTTGCCGGTACCTGGTATCGAACCACGGACCCCTTGTTCACGAGGCCAAGACTCTACCTCCAGGCTACCGACGAACTATCACAGAGCAAAGTAAAAAAGAATTTAAATTGGCAAAATTTATTAAACACCTACATATGTGGAAAAACATTATTGGCCATAATTGCGAAGTTAATCATATTTTGAATATATTAATCATATAATCATATATTAATCATTCCAATTGATCACACTCATCCATAGTCAACCTATTTGTATAGGTATTATTAACTAGGTAGATATGTTGTATATGATACACATATATATTATGTGAACTTCCTTAAGGAGTGCATGACGCAGAGTTTCGACGCTTATGAATCGACTCAAGGCTTGGTTATGAGTAGGTACTCTTTAAACCTAGGTAACATTCCCAATTCCTTTGTCCCATGCTTATCACATGACTTGAATTTTTTGAAAGTTGTACAGGTATATAGTTCAACTCGATATTTTTCGAGTTTTAAAAATCCAGTCCTCAACATCCAACTTTGTCAAAAATTCATAAAATTGCGAAGTTATTTAATGTGAAAGAATATGATTTTGACGGTGTAAAAAGGTTACTTATTCTACAGAGACAGAATTGTTATTCCGGATTCAATTAAATATACGAATTATTTGGGTGCAACGAATATTCGGCAACTATTCGGTATTCTGCTTATTTGGCATCATTTTTAATATTCGGCCGAATAACGAATATTTGGTATATTATTCAGTATTCTGCCGAATAGTTCAAATGTAAAACAGGAAGGGACTAATAATAGCTTGTAGATTGTTGCTAGTTCATTGTCAGCTGCAGATGCATAATTATTATTCCTCAAATATCTAATTAATTAATTTAATTTGATATGGAGTGAAACAGCATAATATAATTATTGTTATTATTAATGTTGGAACACTAGGGGAGACCGGGTATGGTTGTCTCACGGGTAGGTTGTCACAGCGGCCATTGTAGAAAAACGAACAAACAAATGCGTTTATTGATTGGCGTAGAAAAATCGCATGATCAATATCTCTCTCCCCACATCACTTCAATCCGCTCTGTAGTGCCACGCCGGACATACGTGCGTTTGTTTTCTTTGTACATTGAAAGTAATTTTTTGAAGATCTGTTTCGACTCTCATAAGTATACTTGAATTTTGCATAATAATATATATTTTCACATATTTATAATGCTAAATTTGTGTTTTATGACAATGTTTCATCACTTTTTTAAATAAATATTAATTTTAGTTTATTTTGGAAGTTTATTTTCTAAAACGTGTTATGGGGCAGGTTGTCTCATTTTTTTTGGGGCTGGTTGTCACATGTGACAACCAGCCCCATGGATGTGTGTTGTCTTTTTTCATTGTAAATCAGCAATCTTAACAGATACACCGGAGAAGACCTATTTAGAAGAGAAAAAAAGGGACAAGAAGCGAAAAAAAAAGATTATATCAAGACGCATATTCAATAAAAATAAGGAAACTAAAAAGGTTTCTAAAGGAAAGAAAATGAAAAGAAAAGCAGTTGACGACGACGAAAACGAGAAAGACGATGAAGAGTTTTGCCTGGTCTGCTTATCTCCATACCCTGCTAGCAAGTCTAGGGAAGTCTGGATTCAGTGCCAAGATTGTAAGTTTTGGGCTCATGAAGCTTGCACACCTGGACTACCGGATTACCTTTGTCAAAATTGTGATTCTGATTATTCAGACTGATTTTTTAGACTGACCTTGTATAATTTTGTTAGTTTTATTTAAAAATATTGCATCTTAAGAGCTTTACGATGAACCTTTTTTTTCGTTACCAGAATGAATAAGATGTTTTTGTTATTGCTTAATGTTTTTTTATTACGAATAAAAAAAATGTTGTTTTGGAATTTTGTTATTATGAATAAGATTATTTTTTATTAATGTTTAATGTTTTTTTATTATAAATAAGATTTTATTATTATTGGTTAATGTTTTATTATGACTAAGATTATTTGTTATTGCTTGATGATTTTTTTTTATTACTTATGTATAAAAAATTAATCAGAAACCTCGATTGGAGAACCATGTCTACACAATGCAACATTGTGTAAAATGCAATCGGAAGAAGTGAGAAAGGTGTCCCAACGCTTACGAATTGGCTCTAGGCTGGTTTAAGTGATCACTTTCGGTGTCCATGGACAACGTTCACCAATTCCACCATTCTCACTGTCACGATTTAAGGTCCACCAATCGAGAGACGCTTTATGCAAACCTTAGAAGCAACCATCTTTTTGGGATCTCGGACACCGAAAATGATCACTTAAGCCAGCCTTGAGCCAATTCGTAAGCGTTGGGACACCTTTCTCACTTCTTCCGATTGAATTTTACACAATGTTGCATTGTGTAGACATGGTTCTCCAATCGAGGTTTCTGATTGGTTTTGTCATCTGCACCCAAATCCGGTTAAACAATAAAAAAATTAGTAAATATTCTAAACATTTATAAAAAAAATTTGTTGTTTAATGTTTTTGTATTATGAATAAGATTTTATTTATTATTGTTTTTGTATGTTTTTTTTATGAATAAAATAATTTTATTACTGTTTGATGTTTCTTATTATGTATAAGATTTTTTTTTATTATTATCTACTGTTCAATGTTTTATTACTGTGAATAATATTTTTTTTTGTTATTTCTTTTGGTACAATTAGATACGTCCAATATTTTATCATCAATAAAAGTACACATTTGATTAAATTTAGTATTTCTTTTTATATATCCTCTTTAATTTACTTCGTGACAACCTACCCCATACACTGTGACAACCATCCCGGACACGGGGTTAAAAGTCACACTTCTCATTTTCCACGAAAATTGTGATATTTTCTAAATTGGTGACGTTGAAATAAAACTATTTATTTAATTTGAAACTAGAATAAATACACTATCCATTGGTATTTAAATGTCATTGGTAAACTAAGTAAATATGCATCAAAAATGCAAATGAAAAAAAATGTGACTTCCAACCCCGGTCTCCCCTACAAATTAGAAAAAATGTACCGCGCTGCAAGTCTAGTACACTATGTCATGTAGGTACTATAGGTCATGTAGGTATATATAGACTTGCAGCACGGTGATGTACCTGATGCGCGGTCGGGAGTACCGCTCGCTCTCGCCATTGTTTTGCCGAATATTCGTCAAATATTCGGTTATTCGGCACATGATCGTGCATAATATTCGCTATTCGGCAAATATACTGTTCGTTGCACCTCTTGTAAAAACTATTCAGTTATTGGGAAATTGAAATAATTTGCTAGAAATTATTTTTATTGGATTAATTTTAATACTGACATAGAGAATATAATTAAGAATTTTATTAAAAAGCGGAATAACAATAATGGATGTAAATGTCTACAATGTAGTAGATATGAGAAAAGGTACATAAGTCAGAAAACTTGTAAAGATAGTTAAAGGGGTTCAAATTTTGTCTGGGGGATGAAAAAGGAATTTAATTTGGGTACATCAGTACTTGCCAAGGATAATAGGAGTAACAAGATGGCTGAAGAAAAAAGGAAAGGTTTAAGGACATAGGATAGTCCTCATTAGAATTAAAAACTCAGGGTAATTTCGGAAGAGAGACATTGATCAGATTGTAGTGAGAGCTGTTCATGGGAGGAAAAGAGTAACATAGCCATTGTGTATGGTGAACAGGTCCTAATAAGCTCTGAATTTCTTTCATAACACGAGGGAGATCTCTGGTGGAGTCAACTGAGGACCGGGACTTATGATGATGGAGATGGCTTCCAGTCAACCAGGAAGGATGGAAGAATCCGGGACAATTGTTTGTAATTGGTGTAAATAATTGTATTATATAGAATCTTGAAATATGTAGGTATAAGGCACTGTCACAACGTTGAGTTATTGTATAGAGTCATGTAATATAATATTTATAATGCATTTTATTTTTAGGATTGATAGGTAACTATTTCTTTTGAGATTATGGTAGATGTTTTCTGATTGGTGTGGGAGAGTGTAGTGTATTGTTGTTGCATATCTAGCAATGGTTGTAGTAGTTACTGGTAGCTACAATATAATATAAATATACATAATAATATATTGAGACCTCACTAGGAGGCGGGGCTTTTTGATACCTACCTTTCGGTCAGACGCAAGTCCTAGTCTTTGAGTAACTATTGGTTGTAGTAGAACCTAATACTCAGTATTTTGTTGTAAATAAAATATTGAAAGTGTACCGCCACTTCTTTTTGCTATCTCCAAAGAACCTATTCTTAAATTGTGATGTACAGGAGTACACCACAGAAACTCTGGTGAAAAATTTGGAATCCAAAAAAAGAGACTTTATCGAAGTAAGACCATATTGTATAATATTGTGATAATTGTCATGTGTTAATGTATTGTAAGGAGGGAAATAAAATACTTTTCATTTCATTTCAAGTATTGAAAATTGTTCACATACCTTAATAAAGTGGAAACGCTGAATTAGAAACCAAAAAAACTTCTTTGAAGACTATCCTTAGTGAACTGAAAAATAAAATAAATAAATAGTTAAATAATAATAACAATGAGAATTTAAAAAATGAAAAATGTAACAATAACTAGTCCCGAGACACAGACCGAGCTAATCTTGTATTATGGGTACTAACACTACGATACACATATTATATACAATGCACTGAACACCCAAATACATGTTACACCCAGACCCAGGACAATTTGAAAAAGATCATTCTTCATAGTACCATAGTGCAACAGTACATACCAATAGTTCTTTCAAGTACAGGAATAATACCACATCGTCTTTTTAATAGTTGAAATATATTGGCACTACCACAAGCAACATAATACATACATCACTCTACAGAAGGCTGCAAATCTGAATGCTTGTAGAATAGTACTAAATTTTTACAATTAGACGAAATTAAACGAACTGACACAGAAACGGGTGAAACTTAACGAACTGACGCAGAAACGGATGCAATTTATTTTAAATGACACAGATAAATTGAAGAACTGACACAGAAATGGATGACACTGACACAGAAACAAGTTTATGTTATTGTAATTTATGAAGAATAGGGAGAATATCCTGAGTAACATTTTGTGACATATTAAAAATAATAATAATTAGATATAATCTCGCACTTTCTTCTGAAAGGTTTCCAGTGTCATGTAAAAAGCAGATATTCGTAAAATATAACTAATGTATGAGAGATTGAACATCTTCAGTTCAGGGATAATGAGGTATTGTGTATATGCCACCCATTCTGACTCTCTTAACTTTTATTTGGACTTGCATATATTATATTACATGCCATCAGTCTGCTATGAATTAATCAACAGAGTGGGCGAGGCTGTCGGGGAATAGAGTTCACAATAATATTACGATATTGTAACACTAAATAAATTATCGAAGCTATCAACTATAGTCATAAATAAATATTTAAAAATCATTATGGCAAAGATACTAAGACAAATAATTTATTTGTATGTAATATATATATTATTATAATGGTAGTACCTGTCTGATGAATAAAGAGAACACTTTGCACTTTCTATGATGAGTCTTCGATACTAAGTGATGTGAATTGGTAACTATAACTTTATACTACCTAATGTACCTAACTTTTGACACGTACTCTTCTTTATCTGATAATACATTTAATTCGCTAATCTTATCACTAGATCAAGGTGCGACTGACGACTGTAATACTCAAGCAATACATACCTACACGGAGAGAAAAAAGTAGTAAAATCAAGTAATTATAACTAAAAATTTTGCAAATCCCAGGACAACAAAAGTATTCTAAAAACTACATATGAATATTTGTAATGGTTTTTGGTGAAAACAACAAATGGAGTTCTCTTGATACAAGTAAGCTGCATACTGGTTATAACAAATCTGTTAGTAATATTTGGGTGCGTAGTATGTTGGTATTAGTAATGGGATTTGTAAATATTACTAAACTCCTTTGTATCTCCTAGTGATTCCTTTACTTGGTATTATTCACCTCTTAGTATATTTTAGTAGCTTCTTTACTAGAAATTGTAGTTTTATGTAATGGAATTTAGTAAGCCATTTTGTAATTTCTATGAGTATTGTTTTGTAATTAAAGCAAATGCAGTTACAAATGTATGCACTTAAATTTACACAATTTGTACTTAGACACTTGTACTATTCATACTCGGAAAAGTAACAGAAAAATAATGAATATTTTTTTTCCTCCATGAGAACACATGTTACAGTAGAAGTAAGTTGTGTTCGCTAGAAGTATGAATACATAAGAATAAGAAATATTCTTTATTTTTTTGTTACTTAAACAAATATTAATAGTGCAAGTGTCTATAGGTACAAGTTATGTAAATTCAAGTACATACATTAAATACATAACTACATTTGTAGCTTTAAAACTTTACACATAGAAAAGTACAAAAAGGGCTTAAATAATTATAAAATACATCAAATAATAAAACCAATTAGTCGTAGTTCTGAATAAAAAATTCAACTCACATATGCTCAAGTAAATTAGTCATTAAATTTCAGATAGTAAAGTTTGATTTGTGGTCAGAAGCTTAGTCTTAAATTCCAACATTCAAATATAACTTTTAGCCATGATACAGAAGTAAAAGATTATTTTTGTGCGTTTAGAACTGAGCCTTACAGTTTCACAAAATTATTTAAAAAAAATCTTAATTATCTTGCTTTTCATTGCGAAATAGGAGTAGTTCAGAAAATAAAATTACAAAATATTTCTTCAAAAACGTTATATTTTTATTCAATATCATTTGAATATGTAGTTACACTTATAGTATGTTTTTCTAATACTGGAATTTATTCAACACAGAGTTTGTTACAAGTACGTTTGAATTACAAAATATTTGTGTGATACACTATTTGTTTATTTCCACAATAAATAATTGTTAGGTTGAACTGTTTGTGTTCCTAAGAATAAATAAAATTAAAATTAAAATTACAATTAAAATTAAAATAAAAATAAAAAAAATATTTGTAGACTGGCATTGGTAGACAATGTACATCATCTAATGTAAACTCGGCCTAAAGTCACTCGACAATTTTCATAGGTATGTTCAGTGACATTACATATGCTTAGTTTCCATTAGGTGGGTTACATAGGACAAGCGATGTCAATCTACGAATCGTGTTAGCAAAGTACCCTATGTTTACTCTTATTACTAGTCCAACAATAAAATTAATAATCAAGCTTTTTAATTAAAATAATATATCCAATAAAGAAATTGACTTAATCTAGAGGCCAACGAACAGTTACATAACTAGACATATCAGACATAACATTTATAGAACATGGTATAGGTGCAAGTAGATTTTCATAAGAAATATCAAGAGGTTCATTACTAGGTATCACCTTATAAGCAAAGTAATGGTCATCAAAGCAGTCAGTGTGCAATGTCTTGCAAGAAAAGAAGACACAATCATTATTATCAACAAATATTTTATCAATGACAGCAAAAGACGGTAAGAAGGTCTCCTCAGACAGACTCACAGCTACTATTGCTGACTGGTTAAGTAAATTATTATATACCTTTACCCATGAAACTGAATATTCTATGTGATTTTCATCACTTACATTAAATTTTCTATTTAGTATTGTTGACATATTGGGAGATACTTTCTTTCTATTTCCATATTGAAAATACGTGCTTTTTTCGTTTCGAATAAACATATGATTTAACTGCAATTGGTGTTTAATTGCTATAGTTTTACATATGTTAATCCGGTTGGAAGATGAACGTGCTATTTTTTTTGCGATACTATGCTTAGCTTCAAAGCGCATAGTCCAAATATGAGCTACTGGTCCAAATTTTTTCAACATTGTTGGGTAATGCAATAAAAAATGAAATTTAGGTTTTAGGGGTTCTTTAGATAATCGTGCATACAGTTCGTTAAATTCGGTGATCAGGCCCGTCAGCTGTTCACACGTATCTGTGTATACTCTATGTGATAATAACCTATCTAATATTGTTCGTAACAAAACATACAAATTCCACACTTCATTTTCTCTGGGAATGTAATACCCTAAGAGTAACCCAAAATATCGAACAAATACTAACATTTCTGATGCTGACATTTTTATTTTTAGGGTAGATCCCTCAAACGTTATTGCAGTAGTTGGCTTGGAATCAGAATCGGGGCCAAAATCAAAACCTGCGATACGTTGTTGAATGGTATTTATATGAATCAATGATACATCTTTAACAAAATGTTTAATGACAAAGGACATAACATATTTACAACACCCCTCCAGCATGTCGTGTAACAAATCCACAGCTACATTGTTGAATAAATTGAAACCTTCAAGAGCATGCCATACACATCTCTCTTTCACACCACTTTCATACGCGCTTAGTTCTGCTTGTAACATACTTTCATAATTGCTTTCATTTCTTAACAAACTTTTGTCTTCTACACTCATTTGTTGAATCTGTTGTCTGTCAGCTAAACATATTCTACAGGGGTGGTTGGCAGAAAAGCTTTCGACAAAGCCTAGCATAGAGTTAAGGCCCAAATTATCGCCAGTTATGGCTGCCACTCGAAATTTTATAACTCCCTTAAAGATATCTGTATCCAAAGTTATTCCTGTTTTACTTAAAAAATTTAGCTCCTCAATTACTTTCTGAAATATAATTTGATTCCCAAATTTTACCTTGTCTGAAGAGTGAAATAATGCAAGGATAAAAATATTACTCAATTGAGATACATACTTTGGAGGCAAACATGGGCAAGATACATAAACACCCCCTAGCTTATGAATACCTGCATGACTACCTAATGGATTTGAAATTTCAAAATCATCATAGTAAAGTATAAGAGGTAACACTAGCTCATTGCAGTCATTAATTGTATATTGATTCATCATCGTGGACCATACAGAACCCTGAATTATATTAGAAATCACATCTGGGGCAGAGCTAGTTAAAATATCTTTATAGAACAATAAATCTTTAAGAACATCATTCATCGAAAATAATCTTTTTAAAATCATATTTAAGGGAATAACTTGCATAGTACAATCAGTAGGCATATAGGTAAGACCAATTCGAGTTCGTTTCTGTTCCATATGTTGCCCCACAATAACTTGTACAGGAGGAACGTATGTACCAAATTGCATAAAGTAGTTGAATCGTTTGTGCTCAGTAGTAAAATTTTTAAACATATTTACACTGTCTAAAATTTGTTCTAGTTCCATTTTCATACTTTGATTATCACCTAGTAAGGCACATAAACGGGATCTTAAAGTACTGCCTAAGGAATCAGTAATAAGTTTTTGTACTGAATCCAAGAGTACTTGCACATTGGAACGCGGTATTAATGGGTTGGCATACAACATAGATACAAATAAAGCAGTTTGATATGTAAGATCTAAATCCTTAGCATCATTTTGTGCCTCAACATTGTTACTCAAAGGAAAATCATTACATGTAAATACTTCAACTTGGTCTATAGGATCCAACCGACTAGAATGACATTTAAGCAAATGTTTTTTGAGAGAAGCTAAACAGCTGTAATGTCTAAAGCAACCCTCTTCTCCACAGGTAAATGACGAAATGGTGCTTGATTTAAAACATAGATTTCTTATATGTTCACATAAAACCTTAACTGAAGCAAATTTCCCCTTACATTGAGCACAAGTAAACATTTTGATAGTTGTGAAAAAAATAAAATTATTATTTTTAATATGAGAGACACATCACAAGCCTAAATCTACTAGAAGACTTTTAACAGATGTTAATTCTTTGTCATGTGGAGTGACAATATTATAAAAAGCTTTTTGTATAACCATCCAGACTACGAATGCCTCGGCTTGGTATTGGGCACCAGTAGCGTGAATTATTTTAAAGCACACATCAACAGCATTGACTAATTTGCTTATTTTGTAATAAGTATCCCCAGCAACGACAAAACAATGTGATACATTGGCTATGGATGTTCCAACGAATACGACAAAAGGCTGTAATGTCTTTCCGTACCTCTGTAATTTTGTTTTTCTCATGGATATTGTAGTTTCAAGATCAGCGTCTGATGCAATTTGAGTTATAAATCCATCTCGAACTTCAGTTTTTGATGGTTTCCATTGAGATTTTTTCCTTTCTTTGAGCGGTACACTGGAAGTGATGTATGGTAGCAATAAGAGAGCTCCGTTGTTTTGAACCTCAGGATCTTTAGCTTCTGAAAAATTATTCATAATTGTTAAGTATACAATTGTGTAAAGTGATTCTCCTATGTTAGGAATAAACCTTGCGCTATTATGTTATACATTTTTTTAATCTTACATGTCAGAATTACCTAACTTTAACGATTTAGGTAGTATATGATCATTTATATTACTTCATTGAACACACAATTCTTTAAAAATTCATCTGTCCACTCGATCATTTTACCTATATGATTTTGTGCGATTAAGCTTTTCATCAACTGAGTGTATGGTATTTAATTTAAATTACTAATAAACGGATGATAAAAAAACTCACCATTAATGATATTTAAGCAATCTTCTATTGCTCGCTTCACGTCCTTGTCCCTTATGCTGGGAAGCTTCTTGTCGGCATATAGTTTAATGTGATCTCTTAAATTTGTTATATTAGAGAACAGTCCATCCGCTTTATATTCATAAAGACGGTTAAAATCATCCAAAAGTAAATGGTAGCCGGTAGGGAGTTTCAGCACAGGAAATTCGTTAAACAAGTCTTGTAAGGTTGGCCCAGATAAGTAATACCTCGCTAATCTATATCTAGCTGTAAGCGACCAGTATTTTTGCACAAGCTGCCACGGTTCTAAAGAGTTTCGTAACCAGGCAAGCTTTTCCGTAACTACTTCATCAGCTTCTGTAAATTATAAAATATGTAATTTATATATTAAATATTCCAATTCTCTTGCTAATTTTTCTGGAGAAAATACTTTAATAATAATTCATCTCTTTTGACAGGGTTTTCAATTTAATCAGTAAAAAAATGACATAGATTATAACACTCCTCAAGCCGGAAACAGACATGGCAAGAGGAAGAAAATGGGTTGTTATAATTACCTGCACTCGCAGCTGGTAGCCTGATCAACGTGGCAACTTCAGTGGAGGATGTGGAGGTCGCCCTTGACGATGAACGACTTTTAGACTCTATAATACCGCGTTCACGAAGTTGCCGTCGTTTGTTGTATACAAAACGAAGCAATTTTCCGGAAGCATTTCTGGCAGTTGTATGAACTAGCGGTGAAACATACGGAGTGTAGTATAAGGCAGCTGACTCCTTGTGAAAAAGTTGCTGGATTTCTAGCGACCAGCTCAACAGCTGTGCATTTGTTATTTGACAATGCGGATTTTTTTCTATGATTGGTTGAATTATAAGTTTTACTAATATGTTTCTTTGACCTTCCTCTAATTTTCCGGTGTTTCTTTTATTAAGTATAGCTTTTCCATCCAACGTGGAATTCAATGTATTTAAAACCTGAATCAAAATTAAAGTTTTACAGCACATTATAATACAAGTAGACTGCGGCAATATTAAAATCAAATTGTCAAATTATTTACTTACATATCCACAGTGAAATGTTTCATCAGTTTGAATCAACTGCCTGGATGAATGAGCTCTGGCTGTGTTTTGAGACACACTTCTCTCACTTGTAGAAGCATCTGATACACTGGATGTGAGTTGTATAGTTGCAGAGCCCCAATCTGTTTTTGGAACAACTGTGGGATGCTCTGGGTCCCGAACTATTATATTATTGTCTGTAATATCCAACTCGTTCTCCTTAAACAGTGCGCTCAGCGCAGAGTCACTATCAATGAGCGAGAATGACACTGTTTGCTAAAAAAAATTACATTGTACACTTACAAAAAATTACATTTGATTGTGACACCATAAGAATAAAATATTCTAAAAATATAGGTAAAAGTAACCTCTTTGGAGGGTGAATTTAAATTATTTAATTCTTGTTTCCAATTTTTTAAATTCTCTTTAAACTTTGCTCTGTCTCCCGGTACAGGAATAAGTTGGGCGATCTCACAATCTGTAAGTAGTCTCAATGCCCCGGCATCTACTCTCCCATCTATATAAGTAACACAATAATTAAACGTGGCGACAAAACAATAATTCTATATAATTCATTACAAAAAAATTACGTTTCAATTACGACTCACTAACGATAAGGCTAGCCACCCATTCTGGATGTCTTATTTTCTGTATCGGGTATGATTATGTATATAAGTAGGCAGCTAATAGTGTGATTAGATTTATAATTCATTGTACTTACCTATAAATTGATCTATGTAAGCACTGCAATTCCACTTGGTCAATAAATCTTTTACCAATAAATAATCCATCATGAAAATACGCACAAAGTACACAGCACTCAAAACGCAGCACTCCAAACACATCAAACTACACATTAAAACTGCCGCGAACAAGATGTGACCTGTACGTGTACCCTGCACCTGTCTTGTGATATGTTATTAGTGTTGCTTTATTTGAAATTACAAAACTGTTTTGCTATTTTTATTGAAGTCTAGTGTTATCGGAATTAAGTAAAAACGATTTGTTACGGCAACAAATCTACAGTCATAGAAATAACAAAATGTTTGTGATAATTGTAATCCATTGTTATTTTTACAATATTTTAGTTTTTTTGTCAATTACTAAAACCCGTTTTCTGGTATTAGTTTTGACATTTACAAAAATATTGCAAAAATAAGTGTGTGGTGTAAATCCCAGAGAAATTTTATGAAATATACAAAAAAAATGTAATTTCGGCATTTACAAATCGACTTTGTAATTCGAAGAATATTTTTTCTCTCCGTGTATACGTTATAAATATGTAGGCAGGTATAACTGTAGGTATATTATATAACACATATATTATTAGGTAGGTAGATATTTCAGCAATAACCATACAAGTAGTCCTCTATCTAGATGCGACCAGCAGGGTTACTCTTGACAAAGTCACCAGCAGGGTTACTCTTGACCAACTCACCAGCAGGGTTACTCTTGACAAAGTCTACTAAATCTAGTTTCGACCTTAATAATCAAACGACGAGCGAAGGGGCTGCAGAAAAAAATACTGCGCTACCACTACGGCGAGATATATCTAATGGGGTGTTCACATTTGGCGAATAACGCCAGGTGAATTTCAAAATATATCGCCAGGCGAAAAATCAAAATTCGCCGGACATCCATTGATCGTCACACCTGTTCACACAGTCCACCGATATAGAAACGATCTGTCAGATGCGCAATGATTTTGACACTGTTTTAAAAATGGCGGACGTCGAGATGGAGATCGCGAAGTGTTTATTTTTAGTCGAAAATGTTTTAGTATAGGTTATAAGGCGCCTTTTACTAAGGAAATAAACGCCACAAACTAACAACAAAGATAACAGCTGACACGAAGCGGGAAACGTTATAAAATTTATAGGTTATAAAGTTTTTACCATAGATACGAACGCCACGCACATCTGCGCATGCGCCAATCGTTCAATCTGACGAAAAAGTTGGAAGGTGGTCAACTCGAGACGATATCGTTTCTACTGGTTTTTATCGTTTCAGACTAGCTGTCAGTTCACACGGTTCAAATGGCTGGCGATATTTTGGTGCCCTGGCGATATTCGCCAAAGTGAGAACACCACATAAGTATGCACATGATTTTGACTAATAATCACTTCGCGCGTCGTAGCATTAAGATTAAGATTAAGATAATAATAAAAATAATAATCTTTATTGCACAAAAAAATTAACAGTAGAAAATAAACATGTCGCAATTTTTACTGAACAACTAAATTTGTGCAATGGGCGAGTTTATCGCAAAAGCGCAATATAAATTCCAACTAATCCATTACCTAAACAAATACAAAATAAGATAGAAGTAATAAATAAATAAAATTAAATAAATACTTTCAGATATATGCATACAAAAAATACTAAAACAAATATACATATAAAACAAGCTACATAAATGTGAAAACAATATAAACAATAATTCCAGATACGCGACACGACACAGATGATGGGATACAGGGATAGGATAGAGTGGTAGGGATGGGTCAGGACTGCTCATTGTGTATGAATACACGATTAAAAAACGATTTAAAATCATGGGGAACCTTTGTACATACAAGATCAAGATCATATTTAGATTGCGTCAAGAGTAACCCTGCTGTTATTAAAATGGCTAAAGGAAAAAGGGAAACAGAATTCTACCTATGAAGGTAGAATTCTGTTTCCCTTTTTATGGGAGTATGAACTCCTTAATGTTTGTTTATAACGTTTAGTTGAGAACATCTGTTAATCTATAACCTCTCTGCGAATCCTAAAGGGACACTTGTATACCTACTGCAGAATAGTGTGCTGAAATTAAGAAATTATGTATCTACTAAAGTAACTGCGGCGGCTAGTTACACCACCTACCCGCTAACATTTAATTTACCTATTTAAAAAATTTAAATCAAGGACATTTTTAGACCCAATGCAATCAAGAAAAACAATATTTAAAAAAATTTCATTATTCATTCAATTAAATTTTTCTATACTCATCACATCATCTCTGTTTTTAAATAATCATATCAAAATTGTATTCTTCATATTATAATCATTTGATGCTTTCCTTTCTGCTCCTAGTTCCTGTTCCATTCCTTTATTCTCTTCTTTATTGGAGATGATTGGTTACATATGCTATGAGAGTCTGGTTCTTTTTTTTTTTCTACTACAATATGTTATTGTTGCATTATATATTATACCAAATAATATTTACAAACTTTACTGGTTTATTAATTGTAATTGATTTGGCTGTGTATTATTAACTGTTTGTTTGTAAAATAAATTAAAATAAAATGAATATTATATTTAAATTACAAAATACTTTGGCTACATAATAACTACAAAAGTAACTTCTAGAGTAAGAAAAATTCTACTGCCTAATTACTGAGTAAAATAATAAAATATAGGTACTTTATTGCACCATAAAATAGTAGCTTTGTACAAAAGCCGAGTTTATTGCCTTCTTCTTCTTCTCATGCCGTATCAGGTCCCCCCGACGTTGGTAATCACTCTGACGAAGGCTTCTCTATCTTGCGCGACCCGGAACAGCTCCCCCACATGTCTCATCCCGGTCCAGTCTCTTATGTTGCGTAGCCAAGCCGTTTGGCTTCTATCAGGACTACAATTGTTAAGTAGAGATACTGATTTGATACAAATATGCTGTGCAATTGTTAAGTAGAGATACTAATTTGATACAAACTGCGAAAAGCAATAAAGAAGAGTTTTAGATTTTCTTTATTCACCAGTTACATAATATGTTTCGGGTTACAGGCCCATATTCATAATCATACTATGTATACTACGTATGAATATGGGCCTGTAACCCGAAACATATGTAACTGGTGAATAAAGAAATTTAAAACTCTAAAGTACTTATTTTAACTTTCAATTTTTTTAAATTTAATAATGGAGTTTTACTCATTTAGTGAAAATAAAATCATTGAAATAAAAAATGTGTTTTTAAACATAATCCACACATAAATATTTGAGTCCGTTCGTATGTATGTATGTATGTATGTACGTATGTCCTTAATGGACTCGGAAATTAGGAAAGACCGAAGTAAAATAATACACTCTATACAAGGTCTCATCTTCTGGGCAGGTTTAAGGCTAAAAACATTTTAAATATCTTAATTATTGATAAAGATATTTTAATTTTAATGCGACCATGTCACAAAATTAGCAACAAAATGTATGTAAAATTAATGCAAGATTTAGTAAATAGCAATATTCACAGTCAAAATTTTTTCATTGTATTGAAGTAATATCAAAATGGATGTAACAATAAATACAACAATTCTGAAACTAAATATTTAGGGTTTATTTTCGTAATAAAATATCGTGTTTGCTAATGAGAAAAGCTCTTGAATTACGTGAATAAAAATTGCATATTTTTGACATATTGGGCTATTTTCATAATGGAAGACATTATGAAACCATAGAAAACTATACTGTAGAATAATAATAGTTTTACCTATAAAATCCATAAACAATGTTAAATGATTTTCAATGAGTGGGAACCTATTTATTTTCACCTTATATTTTTTACATAAATTATGAAATATTTGATAGTAAAATATTCTGAAATATTTAAGGATGCAGATAATCCATTTTTAAGGTTTTTTGGGAATAAAGAGTAAATACTTAGGTGACAATTTATTCTTGACTTTTTTAATTTCATAGCAAATACCCATTTATGCACTGCAAACCAAAAATACATATTCGAATGTGGACAATTATAATATTTTAACATTTATGTGCCTACAATTTTTTCACGAAATGGGATGTTTACCCTTTTTTTCTTATAGAAATTTGGGATGACAATCTTCGAGTTTTTACACATTTGGAAGAGGTTTTTAGCACTTTTACCATGTAGGTACCTACCAATATGTGGGATTTCTTATCTTCAAGCTTTTTCATCGGGACGAGGTTGTTAGTACTTTTTTTCCATGTAGGTGCCTACTTATTATTTTTTTACATAAATGTGAACATCTGAGGTGTCAAACTTCAAGATTTTTCAATGGGAAGAGGTTTTTAGCACTTTTTTCGATATAGGTACCTACCTATTTTTTTTACCTAAGTATGGGCATGTGAGGTATCAAACTTCATGATTTTTCATTGGGAAGAGTTTTTCAGCACTTTTTTCGATGTAGGTAGGTACCTACCTATTTTTTTTTACCTAAATATGGGCATGTGAGGTATCAAACTTCATGATTTTTCATTGGGAAGAGTTTTTCAGCACTTTTTTCGATGTAGGTAGGTACCTACCTATTTTTTTTACCTAAATATGGGCATGTGAGGTATCAAACTTAAAGATTTTTCATTAAGAAGAGATTTGCAATGCTTTTTATGATGTAGGTGCCTACCTATTTATTGTTACTAAGATATGGGCATGTAGGGAGTCAAAAATTAAGTTTTCTCATTGGGAAGAGCTTTTTACTTTTTTTATCCACGTAAGTGCTTACACCTTTTTTTTTCAATAAGATTTTGTTGTTTTAACCCATGTATTTGCAAGGTTTTCTATATAATTAAACCCGAGCGATGCCGGGTTACATACGCTTGTAAATAATAATTAGAAGAATAGGGAATTGTGATCATCAAAACTCAGTTCCTGAATGTCTTAATATTTCGTTGTGAAGGAGAGGACGGCTTGCATGTTTTTGACGTGCAGCTGGCTGCCCCATTTGTAGGATATGTCGTGATAGTGTAGTAGTAGTAGTAGTTTAGGAAAAGACTGAAAAGAGCAATGAAATAAATAAATACATGAACACACACAATAAGGAGAGGAGAGTAAGATATGGATTATTGAGAGAAATATTATAGTGATGTTACAATCAAGCTTCAGTCTACCTTTGAATGTTGAAATTGCAGGAGGAAGTCTGACCAATGGAGGTAAATCATTCTATAACTGCGCTGCTTGTAAAGTAAAAGAAGATGATCATGAGCAGGAATAGTTACATTTATTATAACGTACCGAGTGCACCAGAACAAAGAGGCAAACCAAAGATGTAAAACAATATAATATAATATAGGTATTCATTCAATTTATAAATCAGACATACAGGATGGGTTAACTGTCTAATATTATGTGATATTTTATGAAACCTGCTTTTTACAGGACTCTCGAAAGCTTACAGAATTGAGTGAATGACTTAGGTCTTCCATCCGGAATAGTTTTTACCGGGAATGGAAAAACGAAAACTTTTATGAGATCTATTTAGGTGGAGGCTTTGTTTTGCGACATGACCTTTTATTGTCGTCGTTCTATGGATGGACAGGCATAACGGAGTTTTATTTGTAGATAGGTACAAACTATGTAGACTTAGAGAAGAGAACATTAAAGAGGAACCTATAAACCTTTTATTTTAATTAGTATTATTGTATCCTAAATATTAAATGTAATACAATATATTATTCTGTAACTTCTGACGTGGATACCTTCCTTTATGTTTCCGAGATTCTCATTTAATCTATTTATTTATGTTTATATTATGACGTGGATGTAATGTCCTAGAATTGATGAATTTGGTACGTTAACAACTCCTTAATATTTTTCATAATAATAATAGCAAATGGAATATGGGACTAGTATATTGTATAGATTAAGAAACATTAAAAATAAGATAACATTTGAGTAAAGATGTAATGACTGATATGGAGAATTATGTTTTCATAATTTCATTGTACAGTGACGTACCGAATACTTGGAGATAATTTATTTATCGGTAATTTGGAAACATAGCAAATTGATTGACAAAGTTGTATTATATTTGTATTATTATGTATGTATATTTGTATGAGTGCGCAGGTGTTTATTTTATAGTATTTTTTTGATATTTTGTAAATGGCGTAAGCCGTATATTTGGTTGAATAAATAAATAATGTTAAACTATACCTATACCTACAGACTTGAGTATTGTATTGACCATAATGTTGTAATATGCCTAATACCAATGAAAAATCTTGAAGTTTGACACCCCATATGCCCATATTTAAGCAAAAAATGGTAGGTATCTACATGAATATAAGATCTTAAAACCTCTTCCGCATGAAAAATCTTGAAGTTTGACATCCTTCATGCCCATATTCAATCAAAAAACATGGTTGGTACCTACATGGAAAAAAAGTTCTGATAACCTCTTCCCAATGAAAAAACTTGAAGTTTAACACCCCACATACCCATATTTAAGCAAAAAAAAATGTAGGTACCTACATGGAAAAAGTATAAAACCTCCTCCCAATAAAAAAGTTGGATGAAAACAATTTTTCTCTGACTCTTTTTCGTAAGTTTTCGAGTGTCCTATAAGATTCAGGTGTTGGAAAAAATAAAGACTGTTTACATCGTAAAATTAGTGATGAGGTTTGCCACAGATCCAGAATATTTTAATTTTTGTTGTCACAGAGAGGACAAGTTGTATGTTTGTTACATGCAATTCGTCTGCTGGCTACCCCACCTGTAGGATAGTAGATACATTGATTACAAACTATTTTATTTAGAAGTACATTCATAGGTATTAAATATTATACAGAGGGCATCTATCACCGTGCACCGCCACTGCTTTCTTATATAAGGAGGACTGGGTGCGACGTGACCGATGTTATTTATTTAGATACTTACCCAATTGATTTGAATTTCATGAAAAACACTCATAATGTACTTATTTATTTGTAGGTATCAAGATAACATAGACATTATGATTATCTAAATTTATTTCGAAATAATTTATTTCATGTATAAATAAAATAAACTTACCTATTGATATGAATTATCTTTCCATGAAATCTTAATACCTAATGTAGCCCCATCAACTTAGTTTATTGTATACGATAGAAATTCAAAGGAATAATAATTGATAATGCAACCAACAAATTGATGTTGCTTAGTTTGTAGGATATTGAATTTATTTGATTGTAGAGGTCCTTCAATAGCTTTATCAGGTATATAGGATGTGCAGTAGGAAAGCATAATAAAGTATTTATATTATTATTCATTGTGGAACATGTTTCCTGAAAAAATAAGTACTACGTTACAAATCTATACCATAAAGATAAATATTATTACATCTGGTGGACAGAACTTTTGGATAAAATATTCTTTACAAATTAGTGCCTTTCTCTTGTGCCCAAATATTTTCAGAGCTGGGGGCAGCAAATTCCTCAGAAACTTTGAGTTAAGTAGACAGACTAACGGCTTCTAAGGAATTATTCATCGTATCAATGTTCAGAATATTAACTGAATTTTACACAATGTATTATTTATGAAAAACAAAATCTAATCGGGAAAAGTGGAAAACCAATAGAGATAATAATAACAATATTCTAGACAACTTATTTTGCGCCGTTTTGTGAAAAATCACCGCAAGGGCACACAAATATTTTTATTGAAATGATTATTTTTATTTAAACCTAACTTTACTTTAAATTTTCTTTGATTTAATTTGGTATTATATAATAAACAATAGGTATGCCAGAAGATACTTAAATAACAAATTTCATTTTACATTTAATTGTCACAATTTTTATTCAATGATCTTATTATTTTGTTTATTTTGTAAATTTTATTTAATCTTATGTTAGTAAAGCAACAAAACATATTTTTTCTTTATAAAAATACTAAGATTTATATAAGCACTACGATTTTGTTGTTATGAATCGATTTAAGACAATATTTTTATTTTAAAAGCAAGGCGTCTAAGGCTTCAGGCAGCTACTGTGAGCGCCATCCACCATCAGATACATTATTTGATGTAAACAATTGAAGCAATCATTATTTTATGATCTCCCATTTCAGATCACGAACGAATCAAAATCTCCCGTCTAAATGGAGTCGGAACAATTAAGTTCAATACTTTTCTGGCTGCTGGTTAATTACAAAAATTTAAGACCTGATTTCTGAGAGAATAAGTAGATACCTACTACGACTCTAGTCTACGGTAATGTGTCTATGGAAAGTGCTTGCAAAGTAAATGCAAAGGACAGATTATAGTTTAAATAATTTATCTAGCACATTATAATTATATTTTACATAGGTGCATTATATATGTAAGGATAATATTATTTTGGCTCATGATAGTAAAAAATAACATAGTAACTATAATACATATATAATTCTCGTTTCACGGTATTTGTTATCATACTCCTCCGAAACGGCTGAACCGATTTTGATGAAATTTCGTGTGCTTGACGGGTAGGTCTGAGAAACGGCCAACATCTATTTTTCATACCCCTAAAAGTAAAGGGTGTTCCATCCAGTTTTTTTTTATTTTTTGGTCAATTTTTTTTGGGAACTAATTATTTTCTCGGCTATCAATCCATTCGTTCGGCAAGAAAAATCGGCATTTAAGTCATTTGCACAGCAAACAATGTTTTCATCGGCAATAAATAAAAAATAAGCGCAACACTTGTTTTACCGATTTGCCGATATAACAAACTTGGTTATATCGGCAAATTAACAAATTTTAACGGCTTAATAAATACTCACACAACAAAATAATTAATTAACCAGCAGAATTGTTATTTGAGCGGCAGAATTGTTATTTGACCAGCAGAAAATATTAATTGTTAAGCAATATTTTTCACACACCGATCTACCTTCGGATCCACATGAATTTTTTTGTGCTTTCTTACCAAATTAATGATGACTACGAAAATAATCTCAGTTTTCGTCTTACTATATCAAGGAAATATCTAACTGAACTGTCGAAAAATGCTAGTGTCGTTCATTCAAATGCTACATATAAAATCATTTGACAGGGTTTTCCAGTTTTTTTCAATTCCAACAGAAAGTACCTATAGCAAACAAGTTGGATTCATTTCATGCTTGACAAACAAAGATTTATTATTTGAACAAGATTAAACATTTAGCTTACACAAGTTCAATTAAAATTAGATCACGGTTTGCTGGTCATTTATTTATTTTTCTGAACAAATAATCATTTTGCCGGTCGATTAAATTTTGAGTTTTTCAATATCATATTATTTGCAATACAAATATAATAATCTCGCTGGGCATAAGTAGCATATCAACATGATATATTTGTCGATAGAATACATTTTTCTGCTGAACATAACTTCAATATTATGCTGATCGTTTAAATGATAGCCATTTTTTTATGGTGAGGCATTAAAAATAGATAGAGTCATAAATTTTCACCCTTCTGCCATCAACCCCTATTTTCTAATAGCGATATTAGTAATTCAATCATTTTCAACTCCGGCGAAAGATGGCAACTCTTTAAAAAAATCAGCCAACACCGAACTAACTGGATTGGCTACAACACAACATCAGGCACCCAGGCCTGCTCATCACCATTGCGGAGGGCATGACCTACAGCAGAAATGGTAGAGGTAGGACCAAGTGATGAAAGACATGAACTCTGGCACATACTTAGAATTAAAGAGACTAGCAGAAAACAGGGAGGAATGGAGATGATTGTACATTCTTCAATATTCAAGAATATCTTATTTAGAAATATACCTTCTTCATATTTTTCTTGATATTATTTTGTGGATTACCATAAATAAGGACGCCGTATTAGCAGCTCAGCACCAGTGTATACATCACAGGTACACAAAGCTTCTCAATTTTATATACGAGAACACGACAGTCAGTGTAAATCTCCATAAAAGCACTAAACAGTTCTCCATTGAGAAAGGCGTAAGACAGGGAAAAAAAATATCTTCAAAGAACATCATAATATCTATTCTCCAATCCACCTTTACCAGTCCTGATGTTGTCAATATAATATTAGGTAAACTTATATTGTAAGATAAGATGCTGAAACACAAAGTGACATAAAAAGTTCTCTATCTGTGGCAGAATCTGGAAGACTATTAAAATGGACATTTGCTTCTGAGGATCTCTAACCATTATTTTATTTTCATACGAGAACCTACTTAGATAATATTATGTTGTCAGTACTGAGACAAGACAATAATATTATCTTGCATTGTGTCTGTATATAATATGTAAGTATATTGTGACTGGACATAAAGGACACTCCAGTAAGTATATAATAATTATATTGTATCGATATGAAGTGCTGCTCAGAGATACCTACAGCAGTCACATGTACTAAGTTCATCCCGTAGGAAGGTCTATCGTATGCTGTTGTCTCTATAATTCCCTTCTTCACTCTGAGGTGGTTCACTGTCTTTAAGATCCAATAATTAGGAATGACTCCTTGTCTAAGTATATAAAGATTCTTACACGACAATCTCCTCGACTTACCTCCTCATACAGTCTCTCACATGACGCGGGAGTTGTTATAAGCGTTGAGGATGTTCTCATAAAATCATATCCAGAGAGAGAAAAAGAAATTTAAAGAAATATTTTTTGTTTTACTATAAAATTATTATTGGGGATCTATAAATATATATGTATTCATTGTTGGATGGTGTAATGCGAAAATGTTTGAAATAAATTGTGTTAATGCATGTACACACACAATAAGGAGAGGAGAGTAAGATATGGATTATTGAGAGAAATATTATAGTGATGTTACAATCAAGCTTCAGTCTACCTTTGAATGTGGAAATTGCAGGAGGAAGTCTGACCAATGGAGGTCAATCATTCTATAACTGCGCTGCTTGTAAAGTAAAAGAAGATGATCGATGAGCAGGAATAGTTATAACGTACCAAGTGCACCAGAACAAAGAGGCAAACCAAAGATGTAAAACAATATAATATAGGTATTCATTCAATTTATAATTAAGATATAGGTAAGTACAGGTGGATTATTTATTTATTTAATTATTCATTTATTAGAACAAACAAACACCAACAGCCACATCAAATACATTTAGCAAAACAAATGTAGGCCTAGTCAATACACACATTTAAGCGTTACGTTTTCGTTCTAATATAGGTGACGTTGGGAGAAAATATAAATTTTCGTAAAATTGACACTTTCTCGCAACGTCATCTATATTAGAACGAAAACGAATATATAATTATACATGGATAGGTTCTTTTAATCTAGGAGTCTTAGTTATACCTATACAATATTTTGTTTACATTTATGTGCATTCTGTAATTGGGTTATTGCTATACCTAATTGTTTTATACTATATTATTCTAAAAACCTGTAGAAATGCCTATAAAGGAAAATAAAGTAAAATTTCATCAAAATCGGTTCAGCCGTTTCGGAGAAGTATGATAACAAACATTGAACAAGATAATTTTATATATTAGATTATACCTCAACAAGTGAAAACAATTTTAACATCTTTTAATACCCGACACAGTCATATGCCATTTATTTATTTACTCACAATCATACGCCAACAGGCACAACATACAGATTAAAAAACAGAAATAATGAAAAGAAAAATAAAATAAAATTGGTCAATGCTGTGCCCTATTACAGACATAAATGTATGTAGTTTTACTCGACCACCCACCCCCCAGCCCAAGCCCACCCCAGCACCCCCGAAGCATCCAATGAAACTCCAGAACCCGAAAGATCGACAGGCACGACAGGAAGAGCCAGACAGACAAGATCCCAGGAAGAAAGAGACCCAAGCACACCCAGATGTATATATATAAGAATTCTAATTACAAAAATAAAGTCAAACTTAAACACTAAAGATCAAAAGAATACAATATTAGTTATTAGAAGAATGGATCGCTTATTCAAAAATAATTTATAATATTTGGGAAAAAGAGAGAGAGGAGAGGGGAACGAGATTGTTACGGCTCAAGTAATCTTAAGATACACCCTTTAAAAGTATGAGAACTACTGCAGAACATTATACCCATGTATGATAATATGACATATTGTGTACTTAAGTTTGATGTATTTGTATAGTACCTACCCATGCGGTGTTATCCATATTTGTTTAATACCTAATATAAATGTAACTACAGATTATCTATCTAAATAATATGATATATGTATTACAATTTTGTAATTTAACGTTTTCGTTATGCAGATTGTTTATTTTATTATTGGCACTTCTTATCTTGTGATGTGACAGGGTCCCGACAGAGTGAGCGTTATTTTATGCACCGTTCAGACGAGTCTATCATCGCCTGGCCATGTAATGGGGTGTTCACATTTGGCGAATATCGCCAGGCGAAAAAACAAAATTCGCCGGACATCCACTGATCGTTACACCTGAGCCCGTAGACAATTCGAACTTGGCGATCGACTACAAACGAATTTTCGCCTATAACTGCAACAATAACGCATAATTATATGGTACATGTAGGTAGATTGTCGAAAAGTTCGTCAGTAGACGATCGTTAAGTACGAATTGTCTACGGGCTCTGTTCACACAGTTCACCGATATAGAAACGATCTGTCAGATGCGCTTTGATTTTGACACTGTTTTCAAAATGGCATCGAAATGGAGATCGCGAAGTGTTTATTTTTAGTCGAAAATGTTATAGTAGAGGTTATAAGGCGCCTTTTAATTAAGGAAACAAACGCCACAAACCAACAACAAAGATAACAGCTGGCACGAAACGGGAAACATTATAAAATTTATAGGTTATAAAGTTTTTACCATAGATACGAACGCCGCGCACATTTGCGCATGCGCGTATCGTTCAATCGGCCGAAAATGTTGGAAGGTGGTCAACTCGAGACGATATCGTTTCTACTGGTTTTTATCATTTCAGACTAGTTGTCATTTTGTTCACACGGTTCAAATGCCTGGCGATATGTTGGTGCCTGGCGATATTCGCCAAAGTGAGAACACAACATAAAGAACTCGGGGCGATCGATTGAGTTCGTCGGTAGCCTGTAGGTAGAGTCTCGGCCTTCAGAACAAGGGGTCTGTGGTTCGATCCCAGGTGTCGGCAAACTCCCTTTTCACGGCACAAGCTTTTAGCTTAGTGTGAAAGGTATATAAGGTTGTATTTGGGTTTATACCAAAACCTAGATAACTTTGAAAAAAAAAAAAATTAGATCCTGCTAGACGCGTGATGAAATCTGCTGAAGTTTGTAAAAAAAAAATGCTAAAAAATATTTAATAAATAAATTGTATATTTTTTTTTTTATTATTATTTAGGCATTCCACCCAATTCTGAGTGATTTTGCCGTAATGAAAACAAATTAATAAACAAAACTGCAAAATAACATCCTACCGCAACTACGCATTAGAAGCGAGCATAAAAATAAAAAATGCTACAACGCAACTAATTGGTACTTATAATACTTATCTATATAGTGGCTATCTATATACATGTGAATACAAATTATTTTTATTCCAAAATAATATCAATTTGTAGGGACGGATTTTTAAAGCAGTTTATTATCCATGTTGTTGCTATCTATATATATGGGAATACAAATTATTTTCATTCTAAAATAATATCAATTTGTAGGGACGGATTCTTAAATCAGTTTATTGTTTCCTTTCAAAAACTTTGCAATACTTTTATGAACACTACTGTTATTTAAACACAAGAGATATTGCATGTTTATAGGAAATGAAGTACTGTGTTGTCGGATCTCATTTATAAATTGTTCCCGATTCAACAGCGAACACTCAAAAAATATATGATTCACTGTCTCCTCTTCGGCTCCACATTCGCACGCGGGCGAGTTAATGACCTTGATTTTAAACAAGTGAGATGCGACCGAACAATGTCCGATTCTCAGCCGGCATATTAAAGAAATATCGACTTTCGATAATTTTCCTTCAGCATACCACGGTGAAGTAGGAATTGTATACTGGATATTTTTATAACGAAGCCCTTTGCAAGAAGATTGCCAAACATTGAACCATTCTTGTTTTAGTTTTGACTCGTAATCGTGTAAATATTCATTCCTAGGACGCTGGTATCTTTGAGGATCAGATCCTGTTAAGCAAGCGCTCTTAGCTAATTGGTCAGCTTTCTCATTTCCACCAATGCCCGCATGTGAAGGGATCCACACAATTGCAATCTGCAAACCCTTGGTCATCGCATTAAATAGCAATTCTTTGATTGTCCAGAACAAGTAATCACAGGGGTCATAATTGCCATTACTATCCAGTTTCATAACAAGACTAAGCGAGTCAGTAAAAATAACAGATTTTTCTATACTAAGATTGATTATCTCACTTATAGCCTCTCTAAGTGCAATACACTCCGCTGTAAATACTGAAGAATTTTTGGGAAGGCGAAATTTGGACTCGATTTTGAGATCAGGTATGTAAAAAGCTGCTCCACAACCAATCTGAGGATATTTTGACCCATCTGTATATACGGATACGGAATCTGGCCATCTACGGGAAATTTCGGACATAAACAAATTGTGAACTATGGACTCACCGTAATTCTCAGTGGTCGAGCGATCAATATCTATTGTTGTACAAATTACTGGGTGATAAGCTATTGTTTCGAACGGAATTGAGTACATCTGAATGTGAAAATCATTTCTAGTAATATTGAGGGAAGTGATCTCCTGTAAAGTGAGACACATATTTGAAATAGGCTTGGCCCGGAGGGCTACATGAGAGGATTGTATTTCCATGAGAGCAGTGAGTCCATTCCATAGTGGGTGTGAGGAATCATTGTACCTTTTTAATAAAAATTTGAAGGTCAATGATTTTCTTCGCAGATTCAAAGGCATTTCTGCGCATTCTACCTGCAATGTATCGACGGGTGAGGACTTCATCGCCCCTAAAATCATACGCAGACACTCGGATTGGATTCTTTGCAGTTTCAACTCGAGGTATCTTGGTAGAGGATCAAGAATTTGGCAACCATAATCCAAGTGACTGCGCACCAGAGAAATATAAAGGGTTTTCATGGTAATGGGATGTGAACCCCACCAGACTCTGGAAATGGCTCTAAGGACATTTATTCCCTTTTCGCATTTCGTTACTATGTGCTCCACGTATATGTTCCAATTAAGTTTTCTATGGAAAATAGCTCCCAAAAATTTTACATATTCGCTCGCAGGAATCAATGTATTGTCGAGATGGATAGATACGTTAGGGATCCTGTGTTTTTTTGAGAAAATCACTACTTGACTTTTCGATGGGGACAAGCTCATGCCATTTTCCTTAAGCCATGTATTCATTGTATTCAAGCCTTCCTGAAGCCTAGCTACTGCAGTGGGAATAGAGATGTCTGAAGAATACACGACAAAGTCATCTGCATATTGAAGAATGGAACAGGAGTTTGGTACAAATGATTGTAAGTCAGCAGTATAAATATTAAATAAGATTGGACTTAGCACGCTGCCCTGCGGAAGTCCTTTATAGACGTTTCTCTCCATCATTCCCTGAGGAGATTCCAACAGAATTTGACGTTCGGACATTATATTGAAAATCAAGAAGGACAAATTGGAAGGGATTCCCATACTTAGTAATTTAGATTTTACCAGTGGAAGAAGTACGTTATCATATGCACTGTTTATGTCCAGAAAGGCCGCAGCAATATAAGATTTTCTGGCGAATGCCATACGAATATCTGTTGTAATCACACTTAAACTATCAAGGGTTGATTTACCTTTTCTGAATCCGAATTGCCAGGGGGGTAGGGTAGACTTGCTCTCTGTAAACCATTCTAGTCGGATTTTTATCATCCTCTCTAGAATTTTTAGAAAACATGACGACAGAGCAATAGGGCGATATGAGCTACTTAAATCAGCCTCTTTGCCAGGCTTAGGAATTGGGATTACAATTTGTCTCTTCCATTGTGCAGGCACATCTCCAGTAGAGAGAATGGCGTTATAAAGATTGAGTAAATGTATAAGGAGAGTTTCAGGAAACTTCTTAATAAAAGAATATGGAATGAGATCTTCTCCCGGAGCTGAGTCCCCTGTTGAATCAATAGCTGATTTAAGTTCATTTAATGAGAATGGGTGAGATATTTCGGAGTACACATTCAGCTTTGAAGAATGGGGGGTGGCAAGCTCTGAGTTTGGTGGAGCGTAAGGAGGCGCTAATTTGTCAGTTAATTCATATATCCATTCACCAGAGGATGAATAGGATTTGTTAGACCCTAACGCCCCACGAAAGCGTTTAATGGCCTTCCACACCTCAGTCAACGGCGTTTCTGGAGACAATGCCGTGCAGTAATTTTTCCAACCTTGTCTTTTTTTCCTTTAAAATAATCTTTTAGCCGCGGCTTGGGCCTGTTTTGCTATAAGAAAGTTGCTAAAAGACATGTCCCTTTTAAATGATCGTACTGCAATTCGACGTTCAAGAACTACTGTGGAACACTTGTCGTCCCACCAAGGTGGATTTGAAGGTTTTTTGGGGTTAGAATGGCATTTCGGGATAGAAATATCGGCAGCAGAGAGAGTTATTTGTTTAATTGCTTCCGCCTTCTGAGAAATATCGGATTCACCTAAGGCCTCTTTACATTGATCGATATTAATAGAAAGAAAAGACTTAAACTCCTCCCATTTGGCTTTTTTAGTATTAAAACCACGAGGAGAACGTGATATTTTACTTATTTTGTCAATTTTCTGCAAGTGTAAAAGAATCGTAAAATGATCACTTGAATGTGGGTCACTCATAATACTCCAAATAAATAAGGGGGCCAGATCTGCCGTACATAGAGATATATCCACGGCGTTTGGGCGTTGATCCGGAGAGCAGAACCTAGTTGGTTGGCCATCGTTCAGTACGCATAATCCATAATTATCGGCATAATCAAGAACATTTCTGCCTGATATATCTGTATATGCGCATCCCCACGAACTCGAATGTGCATTGCAATCTCCCAATATAACAAACGATTTGGAGAATTTGTAGGTTATGTTATTCCAGTAAGTAAGATCAAATATTTTTCTTGGTGGGATGTAAACGGATACATAGGTGATGTCACAAATTATTACAGCGACAATCTGCATTGATTGGATGTATGGAAGAGAAATTTGTGTGAATGGAATACTGGAGTGAATAAAAATGGCAGCACCCCCTTTGCCATCACATCTGTCATCCCTGACAATCGAGTATCCGGGAACAACAAATTGGGACATTGGAGGAAACCACGTTTCAGAGATCGCGACTATTTTAATCTTGTGAGTATTTAATAACTGGATTATTTCTGATCTGTTTGAAACAGCACTACGGCTGTTCCATTGGAGGATAGTAATGTCATTAGTTCTCTGGAGTTGTGGAGCCATCTCCAGCTAAGAAGGATTGAAGGGAAGTAATTAAAGAAGCTGCGTTGTACGGTTGGGAATTTTTAGAAGAAAGAAGTTCTATAAGCATCGTGATCATTACTTTCAAGAAGTTATTATTGTCATTGGTAAAGTTTTTACGGAGGTTATCATTTATGTAAACTGTTTCTTGTTGAATATTGGATTCTGGTTCAGGAGGATAAGCACATCCGTTGGAGGCCATTGTACATGATGCACCGTTGGGATAGAAAAGTAGATTATTATGATCATCTTTGCTGTATCCAGTACTAATGGGAGTTCTATACCTGAACTTACCCCTTGTGTGTGAAGTTAATGTACTTTTGGAACTTACCACGTTTGTGGGAGCTAATGAGCTAGGTGGGGGAGGAAGGGGAGATGACGTTACTGTTTTTGCAGTAACTTCAGCATAACTTGATTAACCGCTAGATGGGATCAACTTGGAGGCTTGGAAAAAGGAGATATTTTCGGATGCCATAGCATATTTTATAGCTTTCTGGCGCGTAAGCTCAGGGCAAATAGAACTGATGGCTTTATGATCACCTTAACAATTATAACATTTCAATATTTGTGCTGAACAACTTTCTGAAGAGTGGTTTCCTCCACAGTTATAACACTTGACCGCTGATCTACATGCTACCTTCGAATGTCCAAATTTAAGACATTGGAAGCACTGGATGGTTGGGTAAAAATATTTTTCCACTGTGAATGAGTTGTAGAAAATATAAACTTTGTTCGGCAAAACCTGACCTTCAAACGTTATTACAATGGTATTGGATGGTTTCCATGACGGCGTTTCCGAGGATTTATCCTTGTAATTTAAACGTCTTATTTTTAAGACGTCTCCAATGTTCTGATTTGAATGGCGCAATGAAACAATAATTTCCTCATCTGTCACATTGGTGGATATCCCTCTTATCAACCCCATGCGAGAGACGTTAAAAGTGGGTATGTAAGCCTTGAATATAGAGTTAGAGTTAATGAAAATGTTTTTGATAAAATTGTTAGCAGCTACTCCGCTTACAAATTCAATTGATATTTTGAATCTCCCCTCGGCCTTAATTGATCCGTTAACCACATTTTTAACACTCTTTGAGAAAATAAACCGCCCAAAATACATAGGATGAATAGGTTTCGAGTCAGTATGTTGAACGTGAACGATAAATGGACCGCGAGACTTTTCAGAGTAAAAGTAATTACGAACTGCAGCTAAAGGAGTAGTAGAAGAAGAAGTGTTTACAATAGGCGTGTTAGAAGAAGAAGAAGAAGTATTATTATTTAGCTGTGTATTATCATCTATAGAAGCTTGAGAGGTTGTTGGTAGGTTGGAAGGTACAGAGAGATCAGGACTCTCCATTGTGTCCTTGCTTAGACAACTTCTTTTGCGTTTTTTGACATCTGGAGGATCGGGGGGAATTGGAGGAATTGGAGGTTCATCGACATCCATTTTGAGATACAATAGAATTAACCAATAATATATAAAAAAAAAAACTTACCAAAATGTTGAACTAAAACTAATAAAATAAAGAAAAATTTAAACTAGAATTGAAAAACCGTGCCCTTAACGAATAATTAAATAATTTTTTTAATAATTAATATTGTTACAAAAACTCTTATCTGGATCCCACGGTGCAGCGGTACAAACAAAATGCATGTATACACTTCACAAAATCCAAGACAGAACTGATTGTACATATATTTAAAATCAAATAATATTGTTTCAAGTATTAATTTCATTTGAAATGACCGAACTGTACTTATAAGAAAAATGCAGTAAAGTAAGTTGTAAAATAACGAATGTTGCCAAATTATTGCCTTATTTCGCTTACGTTGTTTGAATCTTGTTAAAAATTACCGAATTCTTGGCAACTGCAAAAAAAAAAACTATGTTTTAAAGTAAGTGCTTTATCCTGCTAAGACAACTGAAACCTGCTAAATAAAAAAGATCACCAGCTATTAAAACTACCTGAGAATGTTTTCAAGATTTTTAAATAATATAAATAGAATCGTCTGTAATTAGACCCTCTTTCAACTTTTATTTTACAGCATTATTTTTATTGTTTTACAATCGCTACCCCGAGTCGGGTATGATTCCTTTTAGATTTGGCCGTTATTTTGTGTGTACAAAGAGATTTGACATAACTATAGAGTGGTCATAGATATGGAAACATATTTCGAGCAAAGAGGGAAATATCCTTTTCTGAAATATTTTCTTAGAATATTCCTTAATTATGGTAATTTATTTATCAATATGGCACTAAGTATAAGGTTGTATAGTGGTGTAGAGGTTTTCTTGAGTGATTTTTGGACAGGTTTTTATTTCCATGATTTGAAGCGATATGGAACCGTGTGAACACCGCGTATTATGGCATCCGATAGTAGAAGGAAGTGTAGGTAGATGTATACTAATATGACGTCTATGTATTAGTTATTGTTGCTAGGCACATATCACTCATTGCGAGTGGATTGCCAAAAAAATACTTGAATGGTTATAGCAGTGGCGGGACTAGACTTTTGGTATTGGGCATGCGGTTTGTGTACAGTAATTAGAACTTATTATACTGTAGAACCAATTATTGTTGGCCAAAACCCACGCTATTTTTCTGTCCACAATATTCAATTCTATTCTTCTCAAAACCATTTAGGGTGTCCACAATAATCCAGATAGTTTGGATGACCCTCTTTTACAATATACCGTTTTAATGACACCAACATTTGAACAAGATTAATATCATAGGATGAAAAAGGTCAATCAATTGGTGCAAAATCACGCTGAACGAGGGAGGCTTATTTCTACCCTATAGCTACTCTCAAAAGTAGGGATAAAGGGCGATAGTCTCTATGTTAAGATTTTTTTATGTAAATAAAGAAAAACTTATATAACAAATACATTTATTCAATAAATATAATCAAAAGCAACTATAAATGTAATCTTTTGAAACTTAATATTAGGTATCTTCTTATTTTCTTAAGGCAAGGCACCTGACATCGAGTTAATTATGGTACTTAATACCTTATCTATCTTGAATCAAATAAATTTCAATCAATTAACAAAACAAGGAATGATATTTTTTTTACAGTGCAATACAAAGATATTATTAATTAACTTTACGTAACACACATTTACACCCACTCAACTGTGTCATTTTTTCACTATATATTTTATACTTCTTCTATACGAAACCACATAAATTTTTTGAAATATTTAGATTAAAGAATAATACCTAGAGCTTGTTACAGTATTTCTAAGAGAAATATTATCATAATTATAATCATAAAATAATATACCAAACACCTGTTACCAATTTTAATTGAATATCAAAGTTATGTTACGATTTTTTTTTATCAAATTACCTTATTGGAAAATAATAAAACGTCTAAAAAACTAATTTGTAGTCAACGTATAAATAATAAAAATAATGATCAACAATCAGATGCAAATTTGAAAAAAGTAAACACACAAAAAAACTAATGTATTTGGAGAGAGATGAATTTTTTTGTGTTTCTGGGATGTTGAAATAAAAATGATAATAATAATAATATAAAATTTTTGTGCAATCATTAAAACGAGTATAATATTTTATAATAAATTCTGCTTATTGATAAAAAAAATCAATTAAAAAAGAATAAAATAAATAAATTATGTAAAGAAAAGAAACTAATGACAGCACCTCCGTGAGTAAGATAAAAATAAATTTTGAGGTAATCATCATCATCATCTCGCCCTCAACGCTCCTCTCGGGAGCACAGGGCAGAAACCAGCCTCCTCCATTCAGAGCGTCTCTGCGCCAATTGCGTCACCTATTTCCACGACATTCCCTGCGCTCTGATTGTGATCTTTAAAGAAATAACAACAATAAAAAAAATTATCAAGATTTTCATCTGTATCCTCTAATTGAATGAAATTGAACCTCAATATTATATCGCAGTAACATGAATGTGGTTTCTCAATAAGCACATTTCATTTTACCACTATTGGATAAATTTACGCAATATACAACTTCAATTCATTAAAAATAATTATTAAAAATGACACGACCGAAGCCTTCCGCACACATAATAAAATATAATAATATTATCTTTTGCACTAATACATACAAACCTTCCCTAGAGGCATTGCATCTGGTGTTCAAATATTATATTATTGTACCACTACACTTGCATATACCTACACTTGTTTTAAGTACGTTAATAATATTAACACAAATTTTGGGCACAACAAACGTACTTCCCCTACGTGTGACAGAGAACATTAATGCTCCATATATGATGCAAAGAGGCGACAGGCAGAAAGGTTAGTTGGAAGAAATCGCGCCTCTGCAATAAACTCGCCCTCTGTATATTGATTGTATGATTGTCTTTGTTTTAAATGTAAGTATTTTTGTGTGAATTTGCTTGTTATCAATGTACAGTAAAGAATAAATAAATAAACAGGCGAAAGGGACAATACTATTTTTGAGGGACATACTAACGATTGAACTGAAGTTTGCAAGGGTTTCGAACGTTTGGCGCGAAGATTTAAATCAAGGTTAATTTGCTTTATAGGTTCATTAGAGGTCACATAAATTTGTCTACGTTAGCTATTGACCTGAAATTCGCAAAAGATTTTCTATCGTTTGGCGGAAGATTTAAATCAATTTAAATTTACTTCTTTCTTTTTCTTTTTCTTTCTTTTTTTTTTTTTTCTTTTTTTTCGTAGTTTTTTTAGATAGTTTGTTTCAAAAATTATAGATTTATTCCTTGGGCATGCGTTGCTTTTTTGCATGTATGGAAGGCACGCCACTGGGTTATAGATTCGTGCACTAAGTGCTATCATAAGATAGTGGAAAATGCTATGTATTTACCTACACATTATTTGTCCGATCAGTCTGTTTATTTAGTTCGCTAATCTTATCAATATTATACCAACATAATATATTTTACTTAACGCCTGCAGTATGCAAAGCCGTTACACACCTATGCCCAAATTCCTAATTTATTTCCAGTAGGTACCTACTGAAAATGTTCCTTGACGATAACTTTACATTTGAAAATCTATTTATAAATCACTCATTACAATAAATCGACGGTCCCTACGTATATGTGCGTAAGTGACATTTTTGGCAAAATCGCTTTTTTTACACTAAGTATCTTAAAATATCGTATATTTTCATTGATGAAATAATTGGGTCAAAATTTTGGATATTTGACCCTTTTTTGAAACGTATATGTGCGTAAGTGCACCAAATAATTTAAAGACGCCGGCGTATAGCTGAGTAAATGACTTTAAGTCGATATACGTCGGACATCTTGATGCATTGTTTGTTGTAAGCCAGCGCATGTACCATACATATCTACATAAAATATTATATACATTGTATGATTAACAAACATAAAATATAAAGATGAATGTGCCTTAATTCCTCTAACCGTAATTACAATAAGTATTTCATCATAATTAATGCCAATGTTATTGCAACAGACAAAATAATATTGGTATAGTATACATATATATTGAAAGGTATTTATTTTCACTGATTGATAAGACGAAATTGTTATTTTTCTAGAAGTCTCGTTATTAATAAAACATTGTACTTTTATCCATGTTTGAAAAAATGTTTCATTATTTTGATCTAACTTTCCTTAGTGAAAAGAATCTGCTAAATATTACTTTGTTATTAAACAAAATCCAATTTCATACACAAAACAAAGGAAGATAACTAGTAATACAGTATTATTACACAATAGCACAAAGCCCACGAAAAGTATAAATTAAATATGAGTACATACCTATTTGATATTATTATTACAAATTACATTTATTTTCTTTGAGTTATCTGCACATACCTACATATTCACTAAATTGCAAGTGTATGTCGACACTTACTCACATATACGTCGGACCAAATAAAGGTTTATGAAAATACTTACAAGAAACTACGTTAATTTTGAGTCCGGAAATAACAAAAAATAAGTTCATATTGTCAATAAATATAAATATTTTAAGTAAATAGTTAGAATCATGTCAATATATGCCTTAAAAACACAATAGTATTATCCCGGCGTATAACAACTCAAGTGGTAGTTAAGCTGGTAGATGTTGTTTTGTTTCCGACGTATATGTGAGTAAGTGCTAAATTTCTAAAAATATTGCATTTGTAAATAAATTAAATACGCAGTATTATTACACACATTAATTGAATAATAGCTGCCAATTTTCAAGTAAATATGTCGAATAGAAAAAAAGTTATGTCAAAAAAACCACATAGAAACTTTAAATCGCTCTGGTGTAAAATTTAGGTTTGTGCACTTACGCACATATACGTAGGGAGCGTCGAAATGGTCGGAACACGTCGAAAATGAAGAGGTGTTAACCAGGGTAGGCGAAAAAAGGCAACTCCTTAAAAGAATCAGCAAACAACGAGCTAACTGAATTGGCCACAAAATCGAAACTCGTTGCAGACCAATACAATGGATTGTAAGGGTGCAAACACAAAGAAAGCGGGTTCCCTGCTTTCCGATGCCTGCAGGGTTATTCTTGACAAAACTAAACACGATCTTAATCTAGTCTTGATCTTGATCATACGACGCACGAAGGGACTATGGTCAAAAACACCGCGCTACCGCTAACGCGCGATCGGTTTGGATGTATTTTTGGCCAATAGTCACTTCGTTAGTCGTATGATCAAGATCAACACTAGATTAAGATCGTGTTTAGTTTTGTCAAGAGTAGCCCTGCTGCGTCTACCTGCGCCGAGAATGTTTACATGCATTTTAATGAACAAGAACATAGTAAAAGCGGGAACGCCGATTGCGATTTACTTTGCCGGCGCTTACCAGCACTCGGCGGTCGGCGCTGGCAACCTGCTTTCTTTGTGTTTGCACACTAACTCACTTTATATTATAGTAAATAGCTCTGCAGCTAGTCAAAGTACAAACACTAACTAGTTCCAGAGGAATAAAGACTGTCTCGAAATATTTTGCATTATTTTGAGGATATCTATTATCTAATATCAAATAATTTAAATTTATGAATTGTTTTACCAGATTTGTAATACTGCACGCCTCTGACACCAGCAACCTTAGTTGCTGTTTTGAGGTATTGTTTATAATTGAATAAATTGAATATATTTTTTATTTTATTTTATAAATATTAAAAGCACAAAACAGACAATAACTACATATATAAAGTTAGAAAAAAGGTTAATCTTTCAGAGATCAGCTATCATCGAATACCATGCGCCACGATTAATTTAAAAAAAACATAGGTACCTAACATTCCGGTCATCTCAACATGCCTACACATACACAGTCTCGCTCGCTCACTCAATCATCACACTAGCACAAAAACACAAATCAATAATAAAAAATTGGAATTGAACCGATTTGAAAAATTCTTTCACTAAGCTTCATCATCCCCGGGTGACATACGCTATTATAGAGAACGGTGATCTCATCATTACGCTAACACAGCGAAACAAAGATGATCAGTGATCACACAAATCCCAAAAGTAAACATTATCAAGGAACGCATACCAACTATTCATTTTAAGGCAATATATCACCATTTCATTACTATATAAGGGCATGACGATTCACAACAATGATCGCTCTTTATATGGACACTCCCTGTAAACTTATCGGCATACTTATACAAATCACATAGATCGAATATTAGATAGAGCATTCAAACAGTTGGGTTTTATATTGAGGGTGTCTAGGCCGTTTAAGTCCATCAATACCTTGAAAGTACTATAATATGTTTCTTACGTGCGAAGTATTTTGGAATATGCATCGGTTGTGTGGAATCCACAATATATAACGTATATAGATCGGCTAGAAAGGGTTCAAAATAAATTTCTGAAACATTTAAATTACAGATGTAGGCTATCTTTTGACGACTATAAACTCTCTGCCCGTCACCACAAGATTGCAACTTTGGAAAATAGACGAACTGTGGGTGACATAATGTACTTATATAAACTTCTTAATGGTATCATCGACTCGACCGAGCTAATCCAAAAGATATGCTTTAATTGCCCCCCAATACGGACAAGATCCGGCTCTACATTTAGACTCCCACAATGTACTACAAATTACTGCCAAAATTCGTACATATAACGAACTTGCGGTATCTACGACTCATTTTTTGGTGCGGTGGATATCCACCAATATACAAGGTCAAAATTCAGGTCACAAATATTTGAGACTTTGATAAGAGGCTGACTCCGCTGTAACGGTTTTCCTTCCCCTTTCTTTTCCTCCTTCATGAGCACTTCATCTTTGTTTTAATTTTTTTTCTATAAGCTTAAAATACCTGCTGATTATTTTGATTCACATATTATTATACACACACTTTAATTAAGTAATAACATTATTTACATTTAAAAAAATGTGTATATGTATGTGTGTATATGTATATGTGCATGTGTGTGTGAGAGGGTGTGTGTGTGTGTGAGGGTGTGTTTGGGAGTGTGTGTGAGGGTGAGGGTGAGGGTGTGTGTGTGTATGTATGTAGATGTATATAATGTGTCAACGAAAATTTGTAATATTTCTGCAAACTGTTTTGGTTTATGTAACTCATACCTTGTAATGTTTATTGTTTAACTGTTTGTTTGCATAAAATAAAATAAAATAAAAATATTTCATGAAACAGTATATAAACCTCCTGAATGATGATACATCTTTACTTCAGTCCATCAATAGTATCTAGTAGTTGTCTATACGTTTACCATGTAATAAATTGTGTGGAACATTAATATAAATCAAATATACTCAAACGCGTTTGGTTTACAACTCCAGATCATTTCATAGATACCAAAGTATCCATACTGTATTATATTTTCAAACTATTGATGATAGAATAAAATAATGTACTACGACTTTGCAGAACACATCATAATTATTTACAAAAAGGGTTACGACAGCATATAATATGTCTAATGTGGTTAGGGTTGCCACCTTTTTTTTCTGCAGATAAAGTATGTACATTGGTCATTATAGGCAAGAAAAAAAAGTACGTAGTATCAAAATAAAGTACAATTTATTTTTCTTTATTTTTATGTTTAAAAAACACGTTTTTACTGCTTTTTGCAATTTGTATCAAATAAGTATCTCTACTTAATAATGAGCCACTTGCAGTCGTGGGGGATTTTAATAAAAATGATCGAATTCAGTAAATTTGAGGTCGGAAAACACAAATATGTCAGTTATTTTTTTTAAATTTCTTTATTATGGAGAATTTTCAAAAATAAAACCCAAAATTTTTGACGCTTGGCGAAACACTCTAAACAGCTGATGACGTCACGGAGTCCCGTGAATCATAGTAACTTTCGCAACCACAGATTATAATCTCATAAACACATGGGACTCCGTGACGTCACAGCGCCGCCATATCGTTTTTGATCATTCCCAGAAAATCTAATTTTTAAAAGCTAATATCTAAGAAAATATTGCAAGAAACATTAAAATAAATTGTGATTGTGTTTCTCTCATACTAATTTACAATTTTATGTAATAAAAACAAATCTGCAAGTGGCCAGCATCTTTACAGTCTAATTTAAATTTAAGTAAAAAAGTGAAAAAAAATAAACATTTTTTCGGTGTATCACATTCACTATTTATTTTATCTGTTTCACTATCGAAATTAAGTTTCTAGGTATATGTAGAGCATGGGTGGCCAACCTTTTTAGCAGCTGGGCCAAATTTCAGAAATGAGATTTTTTACCGGGCCATACAACAATTTACTTCATATATGGAAAATTTTATAATTTTACTTCACCTTAAAATTTCTACGCCCCCCCCCCCCCATCGCCAAATTTTCAAAATGGTATAGGATTTTGATATGTTTCAAAACTCTTCGATTTAAGAATATTTTCTCAAATTACTTGTACCGACTGTTATTAGAAAAAAATGACAATAGCTTCATAGTATTCGTTTATAAAAAAGCATATTTCAAAAAAATCGAAATCGGGGGAGTGTTTGGCAGACAATGCACGAGAATCCTACGATTTTTCAAATACCTACATTTTTTTTACATAACTAAAAGCTAGATAGTTTTTAAAAATATTAGTGTAATAAACTGTATTTTTTGTTTTTTTTTTTCACGGATCATGTTTAAAAAATATTTTTTTGACCAATTTATAAAACATTTTTTTTTGATAAAATTTCTCATATTTTGAAACCAAAAATCACCACAGGAACTCGATATTTTGTTTATTAAAAGAAGTTTGCTAAAATCCATAGTTTTTATATGCTTGATGTGTGATGTATATATGAATAAAAAAAATATAATTATAGTTTACAAATAATTTGTATTTTGATATAACTAAGATTACCTAAATAAATCTCGTCAGTCAGCTATATAGTTTTATTAAGATAAAAAAAACTTATATTGGTAGGTAATAAATATAAGATTTTTTATTTTATCAAATCCAAATGTTTGCAAGAGTCAACAAGTTTTGCGATTTTTTCCACCAAATTTGTATAAAATTGATTATTCCAACGTTTTTGCCAGAGAGCGCTCAAACCGTTTGCACTGCTTCAACACCTTTTATTTATTTAATTTTCACAATATTAGAGAATCAAACAGTCATAACATAACATGTTAACAATTAATACACTCAACATGTGGACCAGCAAAGATTACACACTTACCAGAAATGTCTTAGTCTTGAGAAAAAAAGCAAAAGTTAAAGCAAAAGTTAAAGTAAAAATAAAAAAATAAAAAATCCTAAATTACTAGAAATCGACATAAAATCACCAATCCAGTATGAGTTACAGAGCCCAGTAAAACAGATAACCAATATCCAATGTCCCAAGGATGCTATGATCGAGAGAGCCATGCATTCAAGCACACCTATCCATCCCTTGCTCAAATGGAAGTGATCGTATATTGCCAAACAGTGAGAGACCAAGATCAGTCCACGGGGACCACTGATGACAACAAGGCCCCAGATACTCCTGCTCTAAAGTCTTGCTTATTCATGGCGAGTATGTCAAGGTTATTATTATCACTAAACACGGACAAAACTAAGTATATGTCCAAGACCCTAAGTAGGGGTCCCGATGTGCAAAGGTGTACTTCGCCACTTAAAATTCATAGCTGCAAGTCGAGTACTGGTATATCACAGTGGAGTGGAGACTGTCCGGTTGTTGAAAGAATCACCACGTTGAAATATCTGGGTTTGATATTGGATGAGAGATTGGGCTGGCACGAGCATATTGTTGATGTTGCAAACAGACTCAGAAGGATGATGGACACATTCAGAGTTGCTAGACTTGTCCTATCGCGTGGTCTTTTGAGGACTATCTACTTTGCCCTTGTAAATGGATTGGATGGGGCGGAGCCGTGAATGCCGCCCTTGACCCATTGGCAAAAGCACAAAAGTCCATAGTTAGGTTTATAAATAAGAAACACTTTCAATATGCAACAGATGATTTGTTTGCAGAATTTGGAGTTCTGGATTTTCGACAGCTGTAAGCGAAGAACATTCTGATATACTACTTGAGACACACCGAGTTGCACGAGCGTCTTGGCCATTCTCATGGAACTAGGGCGAGATTGGCAGAGAGGTTTGAAGTACCAACGGTAAAAACTTCCTTTGCCCAGAGACATTTTGCATATATTGCCCCTAGAATTCTTAACAAGATTTATGACACAGTCATTCGGGATTCGGCTTCTTCTGGTGTTGGGGGAGGGATCACGGCATAGCTTCGGCTGTGTGTGTGTGTATGTGTATGAATATATGTGGCGCTATCTATATGGGAATATATATATGTGTGTATGTATATATATATATATATATATGTATGTATGTGGGAGCCCGGAGCACCTGAAAATCAATTTATTTTGCTGCCACAAAATATAAATAACGACAAATATCGTTTACAGGGAATGTCTGACTCAATAAATTGAATGGCTTTTGTTTTGTATATAAATGATCTTTTTTAGAAAAATTAGAATTAAAAAAAATAAAAGATTTTTTAAAATCTGTATGAAAACTATTTTTTTTTTAAATAGATACCTATCTACCCGTGCGAACCCGAGGTGGACCGCTAGTTATTATAATTAATGAAATATTTACGCGTGAACTGATTTGAAATGTACATAGGTAGGTATAATAATATTATAAAGATAAGAATTCTTTGTAATAAACATTAATTTAAATGATAACATTGGTAGTACGAGTATTTCGGTTGAACAATAAATATTGTGTACTCGTATCATTCAGTTGGTTAAATAACAACAAGATAAATTAACACACGAATAAAATATTACTGTTTAGTTTTATCCCAATGTACATATAATTAAGTTATTGTGAATATTATAAACAAAAAAAATGAGTGCTATAAAATTTCACAACATAGTTATTCTAATTATCATTTATCTGCATGAAACCGAATCAAATATCGACAATAGTGAGTACTGATAGCGCCATCAATACAATACATTTAAATATTAATTTAATCTTAAACACTCGTAATGATACATTATGCAAGAGTGTTGTGGATTGGGTTGCCACCTCTTTTATTTGCAGTCAAAGAACATTGTTAAAAAAAAGTACATAATTATGTAGTATCAAAATAAAGTACAATTTATTTTTCTTTATTTATTACAAGCGTATGTAACCCGGCATCGCTCGGGTTTAATTAAATAGAAAACCTTGCAAATACATGGGTTAAAACAACAAAATCTTATTGAAAAAAAAAGGAGTAAGCATTTACGTGGATAAAAGAAGTAAAAAGCTCTTCCCAATGAGAAAACTTAATTTTTGACTCCCTACATGCCTATATCTTAATAACAATAAATAGGTAGGTACCTACATCATAAAAAGCATTGCAAATCTCTTCTTAATGAAAAATCTTGAAGTTTGATACCTCACATGCCCATATTTAGGTAAAAAAAATAGGTAGGTACCTACATCGAAAAAAGTGCTGAAAAACTCTTCCCAATGAAAAATCATGAAGTTTGATACCTCACATGCCCATATTTAGGTAAAAAAAAATAGGTAGGTACCTACATCGAAAAAAGTGCTGAAAAACTCTTCCCAATGAAAAATCATGAAGTTTGATACCTCACATGCCCATACTTAGGTAAAAAAAAATAGGTCGTTACCATATCGAAAAAAGTGCTAAAAACCTCTTGCCATTGAAAAATCTTGAAGTTTGGCACCTCAGATGTTCAAATTTATGTAAAAAAATAATAAGTAGGAACCTACATGGAAAAAAAGTACTAAGAACCTCGTCCCGATGAAAAAGCTTGAAGTTAAGAAATCCCACATATTGGTAGGTACCTACATGGAAAAAGTGCTAAAAACCTCTTCCAAATGTGTAAAAACTCGAAGATTGTCATCCCAAATTTCTATAAGAAAAAAGGGTAAACATCCCATTTCGTGAAAAAATTGTAGGCACATAAATGTTAAAATATTATAATTGTCCACATTCGAATTTGTATTTTTGGTTTGCAGTGCATAAATGGGTATTTGCTATGAAATTAAAAAAGTCAAGAATAAATTGTCACCTAAGTATTTACACTTTATTCCCAAAAAACCTTAAAAATGGATTATCTGCATCCTTCAATATTTCAGAATATTTTACTATCAAATATTTCATAATTTATGTAAAAAATATTAGGTGAAAATAAATAGGTTCCCACTCATTGAAAATCATTTAACATTGTTTATGGATTTTATAGGTAAAACTATTATTATTCTACAGTATAGTTTTCTATGGTTTCATAATGTCTTCCATTATGAAAATAGCCCAATATGTCAAAAATATGCAATTTTTATTCACGTAATTCAAGAGCTTTTCTCATTAGCAAACACGATATTTTATTACGAAAATAAACCCTAAATATTTAGTTTCAGAATTGTTGTATTTATTGTTACATCCATTTTGATATTACTTCAATACAATGAAAAAATTTTGACTGTGAATATTGCTATTTACTAAATCTTGCATTAATTTTACATACATTTTGTTGCTAATTTTGTGACATGGTCGCATTAAAATTAAAATATCTTTATCAATAATTAAGATATTTAAAATGTTTTTAGCCTTAAACCTGCCCAGAAGATGAGACCTTGTATAGAGTGTATTATTTTACTTCGGTCTTTCCTAATTTCCGAGTCCATTAAGGACATACGTACATACATACATACATACATACGAACGGACTCAAATATTTATGTGTGGATTATGTTTAAAAACACATTTTTTATTTCAATGATTTTATTTTCACTAAATGAGTAAAACTCCATTATTAAATTTAAAAAAATTGAAAGTTAAAATAAGTACTTTAGAGTTTTAAATTTCTTTATTCACCAGTTACATATGTTTCGGGTTACAGGCCCATATTCATACGTAGTATACATAGTATGATTATGAATATGGGCCTGTAACCCGAAACATATTATGTAACTGGTGAATAAAGAAAATCTAAAACTCTTCTTTATTGCTTTTCGCAGTTTGTATCAAATTAGTATCTCTACTTAACAATTGCACAGCATATTTGTATCAAATCAGTATCTCTACTTAACAATTGCACAGCATATTTGTATCAAATCAGTATCTCTACTTAACAATTGCTCAGCATATTTGTATCAAATCAGTATCTCTACTTAACAATTGCACAGCATATTTGTATCAAATCAGTATCTCTACTTAACAATTGCACAGCATATTTGTATCAAATCAGTATCTCTACTTAACAATTGCTCAGCATATTTGCAGTCAATTAAAGTAAATGAGTAGGTAATTATTTTTTTATCAAATTCAGAGACGCTTTGCACCAATTGATAAATTTCGTTTAACGAAAAAATACTTGGGACTAAACTTTTCTAATTCCCAAAGAAGTGAAATCATGCGAAATGAAGTATTTTCGTGTAGGTACTTTATTGTTCAACGTTCAGGAGTAAGCTGAAAACACTGCTTTTCAAGAAAAATGGCGCCCTTGAGATGGTCACGGATCATTAAACGGCGTCAAATATAAATTGTCTTTTTTATTATTCTCATATAGTATAGAGTACAAATAACGTACAATACTTAATTTTAAACGGGTGGCAACCCTAGTTGTGGATAGAATGGTGTAAATAGGTCACAATAAACAGGAAATGTGGAAAATGGATGACAAAGAGGATATAGGTACTTGTCTGAAAGAGGGGGTGTGAGATAGCGCGGGCATCCGATGACTACGTGGATCAAATTCTCAAGGACAGCCGTGTGTTATAAGTAAGAGATGATAAAATAAGTTGACGTGCGTGTATGAGAAATTGTATGAATGTAGAAGCAGGGCCGCCGCGTGGGTGGGGCGACCGAGTCGGTCGCCTTGAGCGCCGCGATACGAGGGGCGCTGCCGTGGGTAAAACAAATTTGATGTCTGATATAAACGGCATTGAACTGTATCATGATATTTCACATGTAAGTTCGATTTTGGATCATGGAAGCAACAAAGTCACACGAAAAGAAGTCTTGTGTATGATCAAAAAGACAAACAGTAAAGATTTGTTTACAAACTTGTGGGTCGCGTTAAGAGTGTAACTAACATACCCGTGAAAGTCGCTAGAGCCGAACGAAGCTTTAGTAAGCTTAAGCTTATAAAAATATATTAATTTGCGCTCTACAATGGCACAGGAAAGGCTGAACTCTCTCGCCATTCTAGCAATAGAAAATGACACAGCAAAAAACCTAGACTTTAGAGAGATTTTGACGACATTTGCTCACACAAAAGCCAGGCGAATGCCTTTCAATGTTTAAAGTTTGTGTATAGACGACAAAAAAAGCACTAAAACAGTATCAGAGAATGAAAATCAAAGACTGTATATAACCTAAAACCTGTATAAATAAAACCTTAGCATATTAGTTTATGTATATAAAATATGTAGTGGAGGGTGGGTGGTCCGTGATGCTGTTATTTATAATAGTTGCCGGTTTTCTATGGCGGGTCAATAGGTGATGGATAATGGAGTGGCTCTAAAGAGCTAGGGTATCATCCCCCGAACCAAAACTGGAATTTACCGGGGAGGGGGCGCCGATTAAAGCCTCGCCTTGGGCGTCTAAAAACAACGCGGTGGCCCTGTGTAGAAGAAGGGAAAGAAGTATGTAAGGAAGGATAGATCTACAAGATGTTTGATGCTGCGTAATAATTATATAGTATAGTACAATGATGGCGAACCTATGGCACACGTGCCACCGGTGGTTTTGTGTAGAAGAAGGGAAAGAAGTATGTAAGGAAGGATAGATCTACAAGATGTTTGATGCTGCGTAATAATTATATAGTATAGTACAATGATGGCGAACCTATGGCACACGTGCCACCGGTGGTTTTGTGTAGAAGAAGGGAAAGAAGTATGTAAGGAAGGATAGATCTACAAGATGTTTGATGCTGCGTAATAATTATATAGTATAATACAATGATGGCGAACCTATGGCACACGTGCCACCGGTGGTTTTGTGTAGAAGAAGGGAAAGAAGTATGTAAGGAAGGATAGATCTACAAGATGTTTGATGCTGCGTAATAATTATATAGTATAATACAATGATGGCGAACCTATGGCACACGTGCCACCGGTGGTTTTGTGTAGAAGAAGGGAAAGAAGTATGTAAGGAAGGATAGATCTACAAGATGTTTGATGCTGCGTAATAATTATATAGTATAATACAATGATGGCGAACCTATGGCACACGTGCCACCGGTGGTTTTGTGTTGTGAGACGATTTTGCATGATACGCGAATAAAGAGAAAAAAAAACAAAAGTGATTACACAAAAAATCAAAAAAGTTTTGGAAAAAGCATAAAAAGTAAAATAAATAAAAAAAATTGGCATCTCGCATCCAACGACAAAAATCTCACTCTAATGAAGTTTTGAGGATTCTACATTATTTTATTTTACTATTACTATACTATACCCTCACGCCGTGTCCCAGGTGGGGTAGGCAGAGAGAAAGGAACGCCAAACAGATCTATCTTTACACACTTCTATCGCTTCCTCCACATTCATACAGTTTCTCATACACGCACGTCAGTTCCTCTTACTCAACACGCGGCCATCCTTGAGAATTTGATCCACGTGATCAAGCCACGTGGTTCTCGGACGCCCGCGCTTCCTCACACCCTTTCTTTCAAACAAGTTTATTCTCTTTGTCTAAAATCTGAAGTTAGACAAACATTTGATGCATTTTTATTTCCATGGAATGTGGCACGTGACATGTTATTGTATTGAAAAAAAAAAAATGTCACTCATGCTCAAAAAGGTTCGCTATCTCTGGTATAGTATGTAATGTCAGCCGACATAGAACTACTAGCGCCACGACCAGTATTGACATTGACAAGTCAACGTATTTTTACAATTTTACCCAGATCTACGTACTTTTGGCCTAATCTACAATTTTTTTTTCCTAGTCAAATGTTTTTTTAATAACAGAATTATGATGATTAAAAAAAAACTCCTCAGTTTTTTTAAAGCCATCCAAGTATAGAACTCGGGAATCGTAAACTTATTTATTTATTCTTTACTGTACATTGATTACAAACAATTCCATAGAAGGTATACATTCACATGCGTCTCGCTGAAGGAACTTCAAAAACGCTCGGCTCCGTTCGGGTTTCCTCGGGTGATAATCTGTGCTCGGATCTATCAATTTGACAGTTTGATCTTTGATGACTTCATTTTGATTTGATTGTTTTGTTGACATAATTGGACAGGGTAGGGCGACAAGTTGTAACTATGATGTTCATTTTCGCGGTGATAATATGGCGCCATTTCTTGCTTTTCGGGTAAACCATGTGCACGTTTTTTATGTTGCATTTTCTTACATAGATCATGTATGAAAACCGACTATAATTTAAAAGCATGCGTTTTACCTGAAAAACAAGATTTTTTTCTCGAGTTTATTATGGATGTTGACGACAAGAGGGGATGGTTTATTTATTTATTTATTCATTCTTTTCTGTACATTGATTAAAAACAATTACATAAAAGGTATACATTCAAATTAGATATATCATTATATCCCGTGGAGCACCCGGTAAAGAATTGGTCTCCCACTCTTCTCTATAAGTTTTCTAGTGTCCTGTAAAAGGCAGGTGTTCGAAAAAATAAGACATTTTACATCTTAAATTCGGCGATGAGGTTTGCCACCCATCCTGAATATCTATCTATTCCCTCACGCCGTATCCCAAGTGTGGTAGGCAGAGAGAACGGAACGCCAATTAGATCTGTCCTTACATACTTCTTTCGCTTCCTCTACAGTCATACAATTTCTCATGCACGCACGTCGGTTTCTTTTACTCAAAACACGGCCGTCCTTGAGAATTTGATCTACATGATCAAGCCATGTAGTTCTCGGACGCCCGCGCTTCCTCACACCCCTCCTTTCAGCCAAGTATATCCTCTTTGTCATTCTTTCCTCTTTCATTCGTTCCACATGACCAAACCATCTCAATTGCGGTTGGTTGGTAAAACGTTGCGTGATAGAGTGAGGAATGAGGATATTAGAAGAATGAGTGGATGCAAGAGGAGTGTTGTGGATATAATGCGTGTAAATAAATTGAGATGGTTTGGTCCTGAATATCTTGATTTTATATTGGCACGGAGAAGACAGCTTGCATGTTTTATATGCAGCTGGTCTGCTGGCTACCCCACTTGTGGGATATGCCGTGATGGTATAGTAGTAGTAGTATATCTATCTATCCTATCACGCCGTGTTCCCTGAGGGTTAGGCAGAGAGGATAGACCGCCAAACAAGTCGGTCTTGGCACAATTCTCACTTCCATCACATTCATACAGTTCCTCAAACATGCCCTTCTATTTCTCCTACTTCTAACGTCATCGTCCTTAAAGATCTGGTCAGTGTGGTCCAACCATGTAGGCCGAGGATGGCCATGCTTCCTAATACCCCCCCTTTTAGCCATTTTTTTTGTTTTTAACACCGGTCACAGAACACGTGTATATTAACGTATACTGCTGCCCTTCACTTCCCTTACCATTGATACTCTATTTTTTTTTAAAGATATATCTGGGTTTTGTTATAAACCCAAATACAACCGTATACACCTTTCACACTAAGCTAAAAGCTTGTGTCGTGATAGGGAAGTATGCCGGCACCTGGGATCGAACCCCGGACCCCTTGTTCACAAGGCCGAGACTCTACCTCCAGGCTACCGACGAACTCTTACTCATACTCATATCATATCATACGTACAATGTACCATAGTACTTAGCGGTAGTAGTTAGTACTGTATTATTAACTAGATCCGAGCTGAACCGAGGGAACCCGAACGAAGCCGAGCGTTTTTGAAGTTCCTTCAGCGAGACGCATGTATACATTCAAGTTAGATCGAGTGAGTGCGAGTTTATCACAAAGGCGCCATCTCTTAGGGCAGCGTTCATAGAGTCGTCGAGCGATCACTCGACGACGCTCCAGCCGTTCACGCGCCCGGAGCGAGTCACCCGACGACTCGCACTTTCGCGTTCAGGATGTCGTCGGGCGTACAACCGAACAACCGAATTCATAGCAGGGTGATTATCGCTCTGACAGTTAACTTGACGTTTGAGTGATGATGGCTGTCAAAACAATTGCGAAGTTAATCGTAATAATGGTGTATTCTTGTCGTATACAATTTTTCAAAATAGAAAATCATATTTTTTTAGTTGAAGAAGTGAAATGGAAGAGAAATTAAAATAGTTAGTGCAGATTTTTCAGATCGCGAATGAATCTTACGAAAATGGCGCCATTACAATGACATTTGGATCATAAAACGCTCAAAGTTGTTCACGATATCCGGGGTGACATTCGCCACTCACTGCAACTTCATGGTCGCTCAGGTCACTCGACGTCGAGCGATATTTATGCTATCGTGAACCCAGCCCTGAAGTCTACGAACCTTTTTCCTAAAATCTACGTAGGTAGGATCTAACTTTTTTAGCCTGAGCTAAGTCTTATTCAAAACTCTCGTAAGACTGATGGCTATGAAATTACATATATTGGTCGCATTACCAATTTTTCTTTTGAATTTCTAGTCTATATTAAAGATCATTGTTATTTCATACATTTGTGAGTAATTTGTTGTCTTTATATAGCTTTTATATGAATTTGTTGCGAACCTTTACTAGCCCAAGAACACCTTGCCGCAGGAGGCGATCTAGACTATAGGACATGGAAAACCCTAAATCGTTTGAGATCTGGTGTAATTGAAATTGCCGCGACAATAGAGAATGATGAGGCTTCCAACAGGACGAATCCGGAGCATGTGACTGTGATGCAGCACAGACCATGCCACACGTCTTGTTGGAGTGTCTATTGTGCCCTGTCACATGCACTATGGAGGATATTTTTGACGCATCTCCACCTGCTGTGTGTTTTGCACAGTACTGGAGATCAGTTTTATTGGTTCTATTTTTGGTTTGGAAATTGGTTTTATTTTACTGGTTTCGACACGATAAATAATAATAATGAATTTGTTGCTTTATAGACCATTAAAGGTCACGTGGTTTTGTCTATGGATTTGCTTTTGCTTGGGGGGCAAACAGTCAGATTGCGCAAATCATCCTTGTAGGATGTTATGCCATTAGAGAAAAAAAAGAAACTCAGACGACAAAATAATAACAAAATCGACACTGACAGTTTTTTTGATTATTAGGTATTCTTTAGGCGTTCCACCTAATATTACACCGTAATCGTCTCTTGTGTTGGGATGCCTGATGCCCCTCAATGATTTTTCTGTGACGTCATCCTTTAATGGTCTATACGTACAACTGTTTATTGTTATCAATAAATTATATGCCCACAGTAAATAATAAATAAATAAAGAATCCAGCCCTTTTGTACAAAGATCTATCTATACATCACAGCATTTCCCATTAGTGGGGTAGCCAGTAGACTAATTAATTCTTCTTCTTCTTCTGTAAGTGCTCTGTCAGGTCCCCTCCACGTTAGCAATCACTCTGGCATAGGTTTCTCGGTCCTGTGCTGTCTGGAACAACTCCTCCACATCATTCATTCCAGTCCAATCTCAATTATTGCGCAGCCACGATGTCTGCCTTCTGCCAGCCGCCGTCCTAATTAATTACATATGTGCGTTGCCTTCTTTGTGCCGTGAAAAATAAAACTTCTTGAAATCGAAGAATATTAAATGTCAACACAATACATTGATGACTGATGACTCAACTATACTGCATTCAAAATCTCAGACAAACAATTCGCACAACCGACCGCATCTACGCCACCTAGATAACAAAGTATCAAAGCGTTATCACTCTCTCTTACACACCACTGTCATCGCATATATCATTCTCTTTCATTACCAAACTGTCTTTGAAATTTCTAACATATTATTACAACACCACCTAAAATGATATCTACAGAGAGTGTTGCATGTGTTTTTTTTAGATGTGCCTCTGGTAACACTGAAGTTGGGTTTTTTTCTCAACCCTGATGATATCAAGGAAGGCGATGATGTTTACTTCGAGTGCAGCGTCCGCGCTGATTCAAAGGCCTACAAATTTTCCTGGTTCCGTAACGTAAGTAGAATTAAATTTTCAAATTATTTTTATGAATTTTTGACACAATTGGATGTCGGAGACTGGATTATACTTACTAAGAAATGTGGATATGATCTTGATCGTGGATCAAATTCTCAAGGACGGCCGCGTGTTGAGTAAGGGGAACCGACGTGCGTGTATGAGAAACTGTATTAATGTGGAGGAAGCGAAGGAAGTGTGTAAAGATAGATCTGTTTGGCGTTCCGTTCTCTCTGCCTACCCCACTTGGGACACGAAGTGAGTGGTACAAAATACGATTAATTTTCAACACCAACAAAAATGAAACTATAGTTCACATTCTTGAAATAAACTGCATCTTCAAGGTCCAGCTGATTCGCCTTGAATAATAATAAAAAAAAAACAGCTGTAGACAAGTTCAGAATAAATAACTATACATACTCTTAGCTACAAATGGCATTCAATAGCGCTGCAAGGCTTATTTTCCGCGAAGATAAGGGTTGCCTCATCACACCTTGGCTGGAAAAGTTACACTGGTTAAGAGTAGGTGAAAGAGTCCAATATAAACTGTGCCTTATAGTCTACAAAGCTTTGAACAAAATGGCACCTCAGTCACTTTCTGAACTCTGTGTTCTCAAAACACCTGCAAGTAGACCTCTACTCTCAGCTAAGACATTCACCAACATGCTGGATGAAAACAAAAGAGCATTGAAGAGAGACCCACCTCCACCCGGATATCTCAGGAGTTGTGAACTCCTATTTATCCGCATAATTAAACTAAATTTGTCCTCACGGGCGGGCCATTGGGAAGGACTGAAGGGCCAACCGGCCAAAACCGCCATCGTGGGAATCTTTTAACCCCTAACTTCTCCTTGGAACATAGTCGGTTATCTTATCCTAGGCGCCTAAGGGGCATATATTGGTAAAACTTACAAAATATAAGACATTTCATAAGTTTTCGCTTATAATTTAATATTTTATTAATTGCATGTTGTATAAATATTCAAATTATCGAATTTAGTGTTATGTTTTAATTGACTTTTTGTTCGTAATAACAGCATAAATACATTCTAGATTCTAAATAAATTATGAACACCTTGAATATACTCTGGATTCTAATTATATTATGGACAATATTTATGATTTCTGGTCAGTTTTTTTATATCTTCTTCTGTAGGTGCCCTGTCAGGTCCCCCGACGTTGGCGATCACTCTGGCATAGGCTTCTCGGTCCCACACTGTCGGAACAACTACTCTACATCTCTCATTCCAGTCCAATCTCGTATATTGCGCAGTTTTCATATAAAGTTTTAAAATATATCTTAATGCTACATAGTTTTTTGGATAAAAAATTTGGTTTAAAGATTCATGCAGTGTTTTATTTCAATTTTTATAAATTCATAGGCACTCGGGCACAGATGTGCACCTCGGAATTTCAAAATGAGGACAAAAATAACGAAAACAAGTACATACTTACATATGTATTTATTAATATTATACATAAACAAAATAAAAATAAAATAAAATTTGTTTTACAATAAAATACGGCACAATTTTCGGGTGTATTTCCTTCAGGAAAATTCTGAGAACCAACCAGTAACGTATTACTACATTATACACGAATGTACAAAGTTGATACCTACGAGGCACATATCTAACATTATTATTTGAAGCAGATGTGACAAAGTAAATTGGAATGATCATTGCATACGTTTTTAAAGCAATTTGAGCAATGTTGAAAAATATACCTTCTAGTTTTACACAGCTGACATTGGCTTCTTTGTTTCTTTTTTGGTGGTTGCGAGGATGAAGAACCCTCATTTGCGGTTCTAATTAAAGCAATATTTCTTTTCACAGTCTGTTTCGTAGTTGTTTCATAGCGTCGCTGAATGTGGTTTTTCATCAATTCTTCAGCTACCACTTCTAAATATGTGTTCCTTCTATCATATTTCCCTGAATTCCAGTTTTTATAAATGTTGGTATAAATGATATAACCAGCAAATGCTCCCACATCTATGAGGTTCATAAAAAATGACATAGGCCATCTATTACATTTTCTTTTGCATGTATAAGACCGCAACATTTGATCCATAAGATCAGTTCCTCCTTTTGACTTGTTATAATCAATGATTATTTCTGGCTTTCTTTTTTTTTCTGACAAAGTACCATCATGGTGCATAGACGAAAGTTATACAACTGCTTTTCCTTTTTTTGGTACGTAAGACACCAAGGTGAGTTTTTTTGTGAATCCAAATACCGATGATAACTCTTCTCGGGACCGATTAGCTAAGAAAGTATTTGGAATATACTGTTTGTTTTTTCGTAATGTTCCAATCAAAGTGAGTCCAGAACTTTTCAAGTTCAATGCCAATTGTTTTGTTGTGAAAAAATTATCACATGTTATATTCCTATTTGTATGATAATATGGTTCACACAATTTTTCAACAATTTTTTCTCCGAGATTCGTTGCTCGTTCATTGCCCTCTTTACCCAAATATGGAATTCCACCAACAGGGTAACCATTTTTGGAATCATTAAGCCAAAATATCTTCATCCCATATTTTTCTGGTTTTGATGGCATATACTGTTTGAATGGACATTTTCCATCATAACCAACCAATTGTTCGTCTACAGTTATGTTAAAACCTGGCATATAAGATTTTTTAAGATTTTTGTTTATCATCTCCCATATATCTCTAATGCATGCCAATTTATCGGTTGCTCGTCTCTGTGATCGAGAGCTTTTGTCATCGAATCTCATAAAACGTAGGATCATCAGGAATCTTTTTTTTGACATAGTGGCACGAAAGATTGGAGGTCCGTACCTCAAACTCCACAAACGATGAACACTGACATCTTGAGATTTCAAATGCCCAGCAGTAAGCAATATTCCAATAAAGGCATTCATTTCAATATTGTCTACAGACTTCCAAGGTGCGTTAAATTTCTTCTCTGTGTATACTCTTTCAGCTTCCATATTAGTAAACTTAGTTATAATAGATATCACTTCTTCTGAAAATATTAGTTGAAATGATTGCACTGGAATTTCAATTGTCAAACCTGGAGGTAATAATATTTTATTTACTGACCCTCGAATTATGTTGTGAGCCGGTGTCCTTCCAGAGAGTCGAGGAAAAAGATACCAAGTACTTCCGTCTTTAGTAACAGGATGAGATTCACTATTATTAGAAGTATTAGCACATTCATCATCGTTGGTTTCATCTTCGCTGACATTGTCACTATGATAAGAATTAACACTCACGTGGTCAGAATCTTCATCGGTTTCTCCATCAGAAATATTAAATTCTGTATCAGAACACTCCATTTCAACAAGCTCACAAATTTCATTATCGTTTAAGATTTTATTTGACATGATTAAATTGATAAAACACACGTGTGAACTACACAAGTATCAAGTAAATATTAATTGTAACCATGTGCCGATGTGGCGCCATGGGGAATGTGACTGACTTTTGTAATTGATATTTAATTACTTATGACTCTCATTATTTTTTACGATGTTTTATATGAAATCTGAATATAAGTATGTAAGTGGAGGAGTACTAAAAAGAAGAATAAAATATACTTACAATAAAGTGTCGAAATTGAGTTTTTAATTACGCAATGTGCCTATAAGGCGTCAAGGATAAATTAACGGTTAAGCAACACTCTCTCTTCAATGTCCCTTTTGAAAATAATAACAATGTAGTAAAAAAAAATAAGAATACATAGAACAGGACAAGAATAACACAAGTAATAAAAACAGAAATAATATCGAATAAATGAATTATGTGAACAGATTGGTAGTAACAGAAGGCCGAGGTGAGGTGTCCAGAAACATGTTAATTGGAGTTCCGAGGGCGCGAGCCCGAGAGCCACCAGTGCCTGAATGGTGTGAAAACATTAAACCCTCCCAAAAGGGACATACCTCCCAAACCTACTCTCCACCAAGGGAGACAGGACGACACAACGAAAACACGAGTTCGCTATCGCGCCAACGCCGCAATGGGCAAAACCAACCCTAAGACCCTTCCACGTCAGGCGGGGGTAAACCCGGCTGACGCAAAAGCTCCCAACGAGATACCCACACATCCACAAACACCAAAAATGCTTTAAGGTTTCTCGGGCATTGCAGAACCTCCCCAAACCATATTGGTCTGGGAGTGTCTTCACTCATATCGTCTATCATTACATCTCTAGCATCATTCATCACGGAGCACTCCCATAGGATGTGCCCAGCATACTGCGCCCCCAACCCACAAACACACCACGGATTCTCCGCTAGGCCAAGGTCATATAACCGGCCCTTTAGATCACCGTGGCCCGTAACAAGCTGGACGGCATGGTGATTGAGGGAAAGGAATCGCCTCTTCATTCTCTCACATACATCAGGGAGAAAACTGTAGACCAATCTAGCAGTTCTCCCCCGATCCCACCTATCTTGCCAAACTTCAAAAGTCCTCTTTCGAATCACGCCGATTGCCCTACTAAATCCTCTAGTCCCAGGCTCCGCATGAACAGAGATTCCGAGATGTTCAACACTGCCGTCAGCCTTGAGCTTGCGCCTGGCTACACCATCTAAAATTTCTAAATCTGCGGGCAACACACCAGCAATGACGGGGAGGCCATCGCTAGCAGCCGTTCGATACGCACCGGTGGCGGCGAGCAGGGGGAGTCTCTGTCCCCTCAAGACCGCCGCGGACACAGAACCAACCTCAAGACGATGCGACCAAACACGAGCACCATAGGTGACCTGAGCCACATACGTCGCCCGATAAATGGTACGCACAGTCCCCGCTTTAAGGCCCCATGTACCACGACTGAGTCTGCGTAAAGTATGAAATAACACTCCCGCTTTTTCGGCAGTCGCTCGCACGTGTGGAAGAAAGGTGAAGCCCCTGTCAAGGACAATCCCCAGGTATCGGACTTCATCGACAACCCTGACAGGATGCCCATCCATCCGAAGCACCGGGTTCCTGCCCCTTCCCAGCACACCCTTCAACCACAGCGCGGAGGTCTTGCTCGGCGAGAAAACAAGCCTGTTCACCCTGCCCCACGTCAAGATGCGATCTATCGCGATTCTAAACTTGCCCTCGATTGCACCTCTCGTATCTCCGGAGAGTAAGAGAAGCGCATCGTCAGCATATGCAAAAATGGTGCACCCAGGCGGCAACTCCATCCTCAGAAGGTCATCAAACAAGACATTCCAAAGAAACGGTCCTAGAACCGATCCCTGTGGGCAGCCCATGGTGACCTCCCTCTCAACCAAATGCCCTGCGTGGTGGATTACCACTGACCTTTCGCTGAAGTAGCTGCAGACTATGTTATACAGCCAGCGGGGGCAACCCCGTATCCTCAGCTTGGCCAGGATAAGAGGCCACCACGCATTGTCAAACGCCCCAGCTATATCCAAGAAGACACCCAGCACATTCTTTTCTCTTCTTTCATCCTTCCATTTCAGACAAGCTTCGATGGCATGCTCAGTAGAGAGACCCTGGCTGAAACCAAACTGTTTAGGACTTCCCGGCGTCAGAGCCAACCCAAGCCGGTTCCTCACCAAAATCTCAAGGATTTTGCCAAAGGAAGGCAGCAGGGTAATCGGTCTGTACGCCTTGAGATCCGACAGAGGCTTGTCATTGCCTTTGGGTATCACTCTGAGCAAACCTTTCTTCCATACTTTTGGGAAAACACCCTCTTTCATACAACACTGGAAAAGCTGCAGCATCTCCGCTGGACAACTCTTCCAGACGTTTTTGACTATCATACCATTCAGTCTGTCAATACCTGGGGCCTTTTTTGGACCTAATGTTTTGATGATTCCATTCAATTCGCTGTGAGTCACGACGCTTGCAGCATCTATAGTCTCACGAGCGTTAGGGCAGCGCACCAGAACACGCAACCCTGCATGAAACGGGCTGTCCGTGGACGTCGAGTCAAGCGGCACTAACCCATCCAAGAGGGCCCTTAGTGTGTCATCAATGCACACAGTTTCACTACCGCCAGCTACAATGCTAGTAAGATAATGATCGGCGGACCTCTTGGTCTTGACAGCTGTACGCGTCACGGACCAAGGGTCGGCGTTTCCGGTTTCTGTAATCCACTCCTTCCAGGCCGAGGTCTTTGCATGCCTTATGGCCATATGGTAGGAGCCCCTCGCACGCTGAAGCGACTCAAGGAGACACTTGCCAGCGGGAGAGTCCCGCATGACGCTACCCTTTCTAACAGGACCATAGGCCCTTTCGGCTGACTTAAATTGACGTCGCAGGACCGTGAGTTCTGGTGTCCACCAATTGGTGGACTTCTTTCCCCCAGGCCTACATTTACCCAGCACCTCGTTAGCAACTTGAACCACCGCTGAGTTAAATTTTTCCCCAAGTGATTCGGCACCTTCACACTTCCACAAAGCAAAATCTCTCACTTCAACTTTCAAAGCAAAACCAAAGAGTTCATTCGAGCAGCGAAAGCTCCAGAGACCGTATGGATCAACCCCGAGCAAACCACCGACCGACCAAGTGATAAGCCGATGGTCGCTCGAAACCTCACCAACGTGAACCCTCCAATTAAAAATCTCCGTACACAGATCATTGGTGCAAAGCGTAAGATCAATCCAGCTCTCACCCATAGGCCCGGCAAACGTGGCAGGTTGTCCCGCAACATTGAGAATGCAGAGCCCCATCGAAGATATGAAATCTGCGACGGGACCACCACTCCCGGAGCGATCAGTGCCAGGTCTGTCGTACCAAAGGGGAGAACGTGCATTAAAGTCACCGGCCACAATGACCGGCCTACCCCTGAGAACTTCCAGTGCTCGTCTCAAACCCTGCAGGTGACGGCCTACATTATCCGAGAATTTGAAGTAAACAGATATAAGGAATATTTCACGTCCTCCAATTCGGACACACACACACAACAGCGAAACTCATCAGACAGCCCATCCAAAAGCAACGGCTGTACCTTGTTGGTATCGATAAGGAAACCCGCCATGGGCTTTCTACCCTTGTCAACTATGGCAAGGGGCAATTCAGCGCCATCGAGGATTACTCTATTAAAAAGATGCTCTTGTATGAAAACAATCGGAAGAGAACTATTCGATACGTGTCTGACCAGGTCAATGGCAGACGCACGAGATCGTCCCAAGTTAATCTGACCAAAAGAGCATTGAAGGAGACCCACCGTCCACCCGGATAGCTCAGAAGTCTGGGGACTTCCATTTATCCGATAAAATTTCTACACTAACAAATTTGTCCACACAAGAGGTGCCATGATGGGCAGTCTGAAGGACTGGCCGGCCAAAACCCCCACGTGTGGAATCTTTTGACTACACTCCTTCGATGTCCCTCTAGCCGAGAGAAGCATATACATACGTAAAATATATCAACAATAAAAGAATTTCCAGCTAAATACAAAAGCATAAAAAAATAACAATAAAAATATACACATTCATATACATATATACACATTGGTACAGAGCGCCGAGCTGAGGTGTCCAGAAACATTAATTGGGTATTTAAGACGGCAAACCGAGGGCCGCCGATGCCGGGGCCATCGATGAAAACGCTTCCCTCCCCAAAGGGACATCCCACCCAGACCAAAAACTCTCCACCAAGGGAGACAGGACAGCACAAAAGACGAAGAAATGAGTTCGCCCGCGACAGCTACAACCACACAAGGTAAAATCAACCATCAAGCTCCTCTAGGAAAGCCGGGGGTGAGCCCGGCTCACGTAGAAGATCCCACCGAGACACCCATACATCTACAAATCTCAAAAAGCCCCTGAAATTCCCAGGACAAGTCATCAACTCCCCAGACCAGATGGGTCTGGGGGTGTCGTCACTCATACTGTCAATCATTACATCTCTCGCATCCGTCAGCAATGGACACTCCCACAGGATGTGTTCCGCAAACTGTGCTCCCGTCCCACAAGCACACCATGGATCATCCGCAAGCCCAAGTTCGAAGAGCTTGGCCTTAAGCTCCCCATGGCCCGTCACCAACTGAACAGCAAAGTGGAACCAAAAGAGCAAACAAGTCCTGCTTCTATGATAGGGCTTTTGACGTCGCAGGACGCGTCATTTGGAACTGACTCCCCGAGGACCTCCGAAAAACCAGCCGATTACAACGCGCCCTTGAGATGAATGCTCCATTAAACGGCGCCAAATAAATCATCCAATAATAATATAATTCTATTATACAATTTGTTTACTTATTTATGAATACAATTATACAATCAATAAAAGCATAAAGAATGGATTATCAAACCAGGTGGAACTGTTCCAGTGGTGTACTTTCCATGTTTGCAAAAAAACACTCAATACCCTACAGATAAGCTGAGTTTTGTCTGAAATTATAATACAAAAATAATGAGATTGTAAAATATCTCATATCCTTACACCCACATTTTTTTTTTAAATATGTATCTTGGTTTTTGTTATAAACCCAAATACAGCCTTATACACCTTTCACAGTAAGCTAAAAGCTTGTGTCTCTCCCAAGGGTATTTTCCCAACATATTTATAGGTACATAAATTTCTTTCATTATTTGTTTTAGGGAGAAGAGATACATCAAAACGTGGCAGGTGGTGTGATCCTGAGTGACCACAGCCTAGTTCTGCAAAACCTGAATAGGAAGGCAGCTGGAAACTATACCTGTATGGCAGCCAACTCTGAAGGGAAAGGAGCCAGCAATCCTATGGCGCTCATTATCAGATGTGTGTAACAATGTTTATTTTTGTTGGCCTGCAACTATGATCTGAGGAAATGTTAAACGGGTTGAAATAAAAATCGTTTGAGTTTATTTTATTTTATTTTATTGGCACATCTACAGGTTTTACACAAATATAATGATATTTTACGAGGGTTGCTACTTAAGTTTTGAGATACGGCAAAACCAGTGTGAATATGTCAAATCTGACATTGTCATCGTAAAATTTGAAACATTTTATGGTAAACATACTCAGAACATTTTGTTATACAAGTGATATTTCTATTGTTTACACATACTTGAAAAATTCAATTTGTTAAAAAAATGGAATTCAATTGGGAACATTTTCGTGCGATAATTTTCTTTGACTTTCGACGTGGATTAAACCAACAACAGTGTGCCGACCAACTTGTTGCGACTTTTGATGATGAAGCACCATCTCGAGCCACCGTGTTTCGCTGGTTTTCTGAATTCAGTCGTTGTCACACTTCGTTACAGGACAATTTTCGTGAAGGTCATCCAAAATTGGCTGTTGTGCCAGAAAACATCAGTGCTGTGGGTGGACTGATTTTGCAAGATCGCCATGTGGCATACCATGAGATTGAGGTATTTATTTTATTTATTTCTTTATTTATCTCTTGGTACAATTATAAATACAAACATATGTAGAGGAAAGTCACCAAATATGGAATACCATTTTGTTTTTGGGATATAAAAAAAAAACTTCATATAAATTAAATCAGTTTAATGTTTTTACTAATCAGTCATACATTTATATGTAGTAATTAACAGCCTTTAATCAAATATATTAGTTATCAAATTAAAATCTAACACAAAAAACAATCTCACAAATTAGTAACCAAATATGGAATAGGTACCCATATATAGAATACAAGCATAAATCAACATAACAATAACAAAAATGGACATTAATATCTTTGAGATCAATTAAATGAATATAACATATTGTGATCAATGAAATAAGTTACATAATTACTTGCAAAAGTCACAGATCCAAGTATCAAACTCTGGACCAGCACAATCATAATGTGCCCAGAGCCCACACATCAAGCATTTAATCCAGCTTTCTCCACTTTTATCCATGGAAAAAAGTCTTGAACAGAACATACATTCTGCATCAGCAGAGTCAGGAGGTACTTGGTCCATCAACTCATCATGTTCACTACCTTCATCAAACTGGATAACGTCTAGTTCCTCAGAGTCTTCTTCTTCACTATCATCCTTATTTTTCTTCGTTTGTTTGTTTCTCTTCGCAGTTTTCTTCTTATTCTTTGTCTTGACTAGTTTACTTTCTTTTTCTTGTCTCTTCATATTTTTATTTTCTAAATCATTTTTGTAGGGAGAAGATGTTATGACTGCTGCTACAGCAGCTTTTCTTCCTCTGCTAGATACTTTTCTTCGTTTCTCTGGCACTGGACTTATGGCATGCGGAGACACCAGACCCAAACTGCTGCGATTAAGCCCAGAAGTCGAAGGTGCAGGTTCAGGTTGTAAATTAGCAGTTGTTTGTGGTGCACGTATTTCTACCAGAACTTGACCAGTTTCAGATCTTGATTCCAGCGGAGGGATATTGGTTGTACAACCATCTATTACAGCATTTTGTTGCGCAGCAATAAAGTCCACATCACTGAAGACATTTTTATTTAAAGGCCACAATCCAGTGACTTTGAACCCGTTGGCTGCAATTTCGCCTGTTTGTACTTTCAAATAGGATTTGCCAAACAGCTCCACAATATCATATGGACTTAGAGGTCTGTTGTTGTCTCTAATCCACATGCGTATTTCCTCACTATAGTATGTTTTTAAAGGCCCCATGAAAGTCTTATCTAACGGCTGCAATTTATGAGTCGTATGAGGAGGTAACGAAACTATGTCCACGTTATTTTCCCTAGCAATATCTATTATATCGATATTGTGAGTATGACTATAGTGTCCATCTAGTATCAGTAAAACCCTCGATTCAGGAGTCGGGTTGGTGTGTTGAATAAAGTGCTTGAACCAGTCTGTAAAGATGTTCATTTGTATCCACCCTGATGGATGCGCAACTCCGACTGATCCTGGAGGACAGCCTCTCATTAGCTGAGCACTCATATTTTTTCTGGGAAAAATAATGAATGGTGGCACAAAATGACCAGTAGCATTCATGCAAACAACTATTGTCATCAGAGATGCTCTTTCTGCTGAAGTCAGTGCAGCTACCTGGCGTTTACCTTTGTGGCCGATTATTTGTGGTATCTTACTTTGTACTATTGTGAGGCCTGATTCATCCACGTTGTAAATACGATTTGGTGGATAGTTATTTTTAGTGTAAAGCTCTTCAAGGAGGTTGAAAAAGGCTTCCACTTTTTCTTTATCAAATCCAAATGCTCTGGCAAATGATGTACCAGTTGGTCTTCTTATCGAAAGTTTATCTTTATGACGATTTAAAAATAACTTCAACCACTTTTTTCCAGCCATACCAGATTCACCGAAGGGATTCTGCAAATTGTTTCGCTTTGCTAGCATGAACGCCATACGGCGAAGATCAGTTCTTGTTAAACCGTGAAACTTGCTCTCCATTATTAGTATGTATTCTACAAGCTGACGTTCAAGTTCGGAGCCCAAGATAGTTTTTCGTCCTAATGTAGTAGCTGCTGCCACTTCTGGAGACTGTTCATCTTTTTGGCAGAGACGAAATAAAGTTGTCCTAGGCACTTGAAAATGCTGTGCCGCTTTCAAATACCCCATTTTCTTTGCCCGGACGATTTTTATAGCTTGTGCCATTTTTTCTTCATCCCAGGTTTTTCGTTTGGTTGATTGCGAATCGGACATTCTAAAAACAAACATTACATATATTTTTAAAGAAATAATAGCAAGTATCTATCATATGAAAAATTAAGACCTAATTATGGAATATTCCATAATTAGATACCGACGACTGTCCATATTTGGATTTTTATACTAGTTCATACTCTTCTAAATATTTTTTCAAGTCACAATATTTTAATGACAAAAGATCACAAAATGGTGAAATAAACATAATACCGATATACTAAATAGTATAAAACTTATGTATACAAACATAACAGCTGGTAATACTCATTTATTACTTACCTTTAAAATTTTCTACACGACAACAAAACAAAACACGCCTGCCACACATGAAGCGTTCGCGCAACTGACTCGATGGTGTGAGTGCGATAGTTAGTAGACCGAATGAAACAGAAGATGGTCGAGTGTTGCGTTTCATACTTATAGTCTTAGAGAAATGAAGGTATTCCATATTAGGATACTATTTCATATTTGGTGACTTTCCTCTATACATTTCATTATTATACTTATCAAAATTAAATTACAAACAAATGTTACTATTACACTAAATATACATACATACATACAATTATATCAGAAAATGAGATTACAACTTAATATTCTAATACATACATGTATACATACAATAGAACCATACATCATCTACCATGAGATCCCACCAGGCAGAGCCTGTATGTGGGAATACCTACTAATATCAAGTTTTATATTCCTACCTATAAACATGTATGTGTCCTTTAAAAGACTAAATAATTGCAGTGTACTGTGTACTTTGTAGTATACTCTACATATTATATACACACAGATAAACATGTACCTATACATCGCTATGTTCGCAGGCCCACTCAGTAGGCTTAGTGAACAATAAACAAGAAATTCACTATCCACCCTCATGGCAAAAAATAACAATGTTACAACTAAAACATGAGTACTTTGTCAATCCAGCAAATCATTTAAAATTAATGTTACAGTATCACATTGAAATATGACTTATTCATGAAATGCCTACTCAACAAAACTATTAAACTGTGAGTTAGTTGTTTTATTCAATCCTACATATACTTATATACAAAAACAAAAGAATCATGTTTGTTTCATATTACTCCTAACTGCACGTAATTTGTCGCTATAATAATCCTGCCTACATTTTTTAATTAAAGAGTTTAAAAGGTTCCGATATATATTAAAATTCCGTTTGATTGTTGAGCAAATTAGAATATTATTTACCTGACAGAATTTTTTTCATATTGACCATTTGTGTTTCTGTGAGTACAATTATATCAGGTTTAAAACTTAGACAATTTAAAATTTAAATTGTAGTGGTATGCTTGGGCATAAGTTCCACTTCCATACATTTAATATTTTATGAACATTTGACTGTCAAAAAGATTTTTTCGTGTTGGATATCGCATAGTTTGGCACTCGTTCAAAAAAAGGCTCTTGTCGATTGTTGCAAACAAATGATGAAAAAATTCAATCGTGGTGCTTCAAAAGACATCTACAGGATTGTGACAGATGACGGTTCATAGATATATGCATATGAGCCCGAAACTAAACAATAATCATCTGTATGGGTCTTTCAAGGCGTGCCAAATCCAACCAAAGTCGTTCGCGCACGAAACACTTCAAAGCAAATGGTCGCCTGTTTTTTCGGAACAACCGGACATATTGCTACCATTCCATTCAGCAATGTAGAACGGCTAATTCTGAATGGTACAATACCATTTTTTTGCCAGAAATCTTCGAAAAAATAAGGGAAACCAATTGCAGAAGATGAATCATTCTCCACCACGATAATGTATGCTCTCACACACCAGCTCAAACAAGTGCATTTTTGAGCATTCAAAACATCAAATTGATGGGTCATCCACCGCACAATCCTGATTAAGTTCCCAATGATTTTTTTTATTCACACAAATCAAAAATAAGTTGTGAGGTTAACGTTTTTCGACGTCTGAAGAGGCGATACATGCGTTCAAATCACGTGTTCTGGAGGTACCTCAATCAAACTGGAAAAAGAGCTTCGAAAATGAGTTCAAATGCATCCAAAAGTGGATTGATCCTGTTGGAGAATATTTTGAAATACAATACAGCCATTTTCGATTATAAATATCTGTTTATACTTGCTTATCTCAAAACTTTAATAGCAACCCTCGTAAAATATACAAACATACTAACCCATTTACAGATTTACATTTGTATTTGAATATGCTTACATAGCTAAAAAGAAAGTTAAAATGATAATAAAAAACCAAATATTAAAATACAAAAGAAGAAAAATAAAACAATAAAAGTTGAAGCGAAAGCGTAATTTATTCACAGAAGGACAATATTGATAAAAGAGGCATTTGCATAGATCACAACTGTATATTTTATAAGTGTCACAAATGCAACCATAGGCATTCTTAAGGTAGTATTTACATGTTTCAACATTTCTTCTTTAATACTCAATTAGTATTTTTACAGAATTACAACAGACCAAGAGCAAATAAAATTCAGCATTTTATAACTTTTTATGTAGATATATGAAAATCTTATTAAATTTCTTGACAAAGATTAGGTCTACTTTCCTAGGCATAGGCAGGACAAGGAATTACTTGGAGGATACGACTCCAGAAGAACCAAAGCATGAACCAACCTAAGTAATCCAAGTCTCTTAATCGCAATAACAAACTTTATGAAATTACAGTCGATTGCGCTTAATTGGGACAAATCTCAAAGAACAGAAACCAAACCAAGAAATCAATAGTAAATTTATATGTTTAATCGGGACAACGTTCCGCTTAATTGGGACAGTAATTTTAAGATCACAGCACATATCGTCCCTCTTCTGACTAACAGTCGTACATATCTGCCTAAATGTAAAATGTTCAAGAGAGCGTTTTTTGTGTTTTGCCATGCATATTTTCATCTCTCCTAGTTATATGATACAGTGTAAATACCTATATTACATTATTTTATTTGTACCTATTCTTATATATTTCAGAATCATTTTGGTAATGAAATTTTGAGGAATTAGTAGATATAACATATTTTATTAGAATAATTCGTCAATACGACAACAAATCAGAAAGCTATTCCAAGATAACGGTAACAGTTACAGGTGTGATCTTCAGTGAGAACATGCAGGGCACATATAAATACATAGGTGATCATAACTCGATTTTGTCAAAAATGTCAGATACGACAGTTAGTCAGAAGAGGGACGATATTATTTTACACATATTCACAAGAAAAAATATGTACAAAGAATTTGAAGTGAAATGTTACATAAACAAAAGACAGACTACACTTGACTCATTTTTGCATTGAATTAAATTGTATGTACCTACCCATTTCTTATTTTAATTAGGTAGTTTTTTTTCTTAAAAGTTTATAATACATATTTGTAATTTATATGATAATTTATATGACCTATACGTAATTTACAGTTCCCAAGAATTTATAGAATAAAATTGCTGAAAAAAAATATGCATTGTTTAATTTTATCCAAGCCTAAGTCGATTCATATGCGTCGAAACTCTGTGTCATGCACTCCTTAAGGAAGTTCACATAATATGTATGTGTATCATATACAACATACCTACCTAGTTAATACTACCTATTCAAATAGGTTGACTGTGGATAAGTGTGATCAATTGGAATGATTAATCTGGAGTAGTTCAAAATATGTTTGATGTTTTTTTTTTTTATATTAGAAACCAAAAGTGCCTACCTACATTCAGATAATCAATATATTATTATGTTTAGTGCAAGTTTTAGAAATGTTATCTATGGGTTGGTGTAATTATATTATGATGACATTTTATTATGAGATAATTAAGAATGCTCTTGAATTTAAATCAGTTCTCTGTTTTTGATATTACACATAGAACTATATTCTGAAATAAAAAGAAACTATAAATATCTTACAATAAAATAAGAACATATTATATTAATAGCATCGTTGTAGATATATTAGATTTTTTTGTGATTTTGAAGTTTACCATACTTCGAAAAAGATCATTGAAACATCATCATTTATAAATCAAATCTTTTTTTAAAAGAAAACTTATTAATGTCTTCGAAGCAATAAGGTCTTATTACATACCAGCAGTTGTTTTTACAATTTGTTCATTTAAATTTTGATAAGTATGAGGTTCTCGGGTTTGCTGCGTGGATCTCCATCGTTCTGTCTTCTAGCTTTCGGCTTCGATGTTGAAGCCATCTTCAGGAATGTATATTTCATTAATAGTTTGATATTTTTGTGATGAAAAAAATATTAAAAATGTTTATAACCTGCCAAGTGGATGAGACCTGTTATTGGATAGAGTCTATTGAGGACATACAAATCACAAAACAAACAAACAAATTAACCTACGTACCAACAAAAATATTTATGTATGTCTGTCATATCGGTCATTATGAAAAAGTCCAAGATGTCAAAAATATGCCATTCTAATTCACACAATTTAGGCTTTTCATCATTAGAATGCAAGATATTTCATCACCAAAATAATCTCTGAAGATTTCGCTTCAGTATTGTTGTATTTATTGTTATATCCATTTTGAATTTAATTCAATACAACGAAAAAATTTCGTTCAAGAATATTGCTACTTACGAAACCTTTCATAGATTTTCATACATTTGCTTGCCAATTTTGTGACATGGTGTCATTAAAATTAAAATATATACATACAATCACACCGCTTCCCTCGCGGGGTAGGCAGAAAGGATCGAGCACCACTTCCTTCTATCCTTGCATACATCTTTTGCTTCCGTCACTTTCATACAATTCCTCATGCATGCTCTCCTGTTCAATGTGCTCAACACGTGACCGTCCAGTAGGATTTGATTTAAATGATCTTGCCATTTAATCCTCGGACGTCCACGTCTCCGAGCACCATTCCTCTCAGCCAAATATATCTTTTTAGTCATTCTGTCCTCATTCATTCTTTCAACGTGTCCAAACCATCTTAACTTATTTACATTCACCCTTGTTATTACACCAACTTTCATTCCACATTCCTTTCGTATATCACTGTTACGCACACGATCTCTCAGACTTTTACCACACATCCTTCTCAACGATCTCATTTCCACTGCATTTATGCCACTTATATTGATGAAGATATTAAAATATCTTCATCAATATACTTATAAGATATTAAGAATGTTTTACGTAGATCAATGTAGAGAGCATATAACAGAGTATAATAATTAATAATATCATCATTCTTGTAAAATGTCTCCGATCTATAATGATTTGTAAATAATTATACTAAAAATGAGCCTTTGGAGATCTATATCGACAATCTGTTAATTTTTTCATCATTGTATAATTTATCCGTGGAGTCCCCAACAACTGTTTTCTATAAGTTTTCGAGTGTCCTGAAAAGGCAGATGTTAAATTAAAAAGGGTTTTGAATACTGGGCGAGTCATGGTTTACCTCTGAAGTCTAACAATCAGCGCATCCATTCAATCCTGTCCCATGGCAGAACTTTTGTCTCAAACTCTTTTGCAGTTCAGGGTGCTCGTTGCTGGAATCATCTCCGATCCAATCTTTGACTGACTCAAAGTCTGACGTCATTTAAGCGAGCTGTTAAAGAGAAAATGCTCAATCCTCAAACTCTGTAACCTAAAACCCATCACTCCTGCCCCCCCTCCCCCTCCTTTTTTCATATTTATACTCAGTTAAATAACTTTTTTGTTTTCTGTATAGGTATATCTATGTATTTTTTTCTCTTCTATATATTATATGTATGTATTTTTTTCTCTATGCGCACGTGTGTATGTATTAGTGATGTAATGAATGTGCGATTTTGGATTTTCGGGAATGCGAATATTTGTTTCCGTCATTTGCAGATTCGAAAGAAATTAGTGAATATTGACTAACTTAAATTTCTACAATTGCTCAAACATTAAAATTTCTACCCCTAATATTCTTATATCCCTTCTCATTTTTACAGGTAATTAATTAAACTTATTTGATTAAATATCTGTGGTGTAACAAGGATGGATAGAGTGAGAAATGTCCATATCCGTGGTAGTTTCAAAGTCGCTCCCATTGTAGAAAAAATAACTGAAAACAGATTAAGATGGTACGGACACATCTCGAGACTACCACAGAATAATATTATATGATCAAAAAGACAATGGACGTAGAAGTAGGACCCAGAAGACCAGTGACCTCCTGGATGTCCACAATTGCCAGGAACCTGAAGGAGGCAAAGTTGCACTCGGAGGATGCAGGGAACTGGAAAACTTGGAAGATGAGGACTAGGAGAGCTGACCCCAAGTAAATGGGATAATGGTGAGAGCGAAGAAGATAAAATATCTATTTGTCTACCCGTGGAGTCCTCAGTTAAGAATATGTCTCTCTCTCTCTCAAAAAGTATAAAAACATTCATCTTAAATTCAGCGATGAAGTATGCCACCCATCCTGATTGTCTTATATTTTGATGGCACGGAGAGGACAGCTTGCATGTTAATTACACACATCTGGTCTGCTGGTGAAGGTAGACATTATATAATACTGGTGTACAATGTTGTTATAATATTGTGTGTTTAATAATATAGTACAAAGGAATAATTAATAAATAAAAGACCAATCACTTACTTATGATTATTATAATTAAAGAAATTAATTGTACACAAATTATATTAAATAAAACAACTATAACAATTAGGACCTAAAATAAAATTATTAAGGAATTGCCAAAAAATACTATCACACACAGCAAGTCAAATCGAGAAGTGAGTAGGAAAATTATTCCTAGACTGGGTGTGAAAATTGAAGAACATTTTATAAACAAAATTTCTATTTTAATTAACTAGTACAAGTATATACCTATTCAATGCTTCTTACTATATTATTTTATTGTGTCTTGACTTTTCATAATTTTTGTATGTTGTGTTAATTACGCACTTTCTATTATATTATTGTTTTCCCTTTCTATTGTATTACTGTAATGTTGATGAACCCAATTATCCTGTGAAGGACCTACAGTTAGCCTCCTCGGAGACGTGTTGTCCGGGCAAGTCCTCGAAATTTACAGCTTCGGACTGAATCGGATCTGCCTGCCACTTCTAATGTTCTAACGGAGTGCTTCTTGTCTTGAGTCTTCCGAGTCTCAGATTTATATTAATAAGCTTCTGTCTCAGGCCAGTTGAATGAGTATGCTGACTTGCATCTGTGGTCCCTCTGTTTGGCCCACATCTATTAGAAGAGTATGCTGACTTGCATCTGTGGTCCCTCTGTTTGACTCACATCTACTAGAAGGATTGGTATGCCTGTAAGTTTGAATTGTTTGATGATCTTGGGATGAGTTGTTATTGTAACTGGAGATGTTCTCCGCTATACGGTGTCTGTCTCTTTGAGAATGGTTGCATTACGATACAAATCTTAAGTGTTGTGATCATTGAAGCGTTATTGGGTATGAATTAATTTGTTGAAGCCCTTCTCTATGTAGTGTAGGAACTACTATCCTAAGCTGGGAGTGTGCCTTCGTGTCTGTTCCTATTACTATGAAAGATAAAATGCTTGTTTGTGAAGAGTGACCATTTCAGTACGAATGTTTCAGTGTGGAAGACTGGATATGTCTATTAATGATGCACCGTCGAGATGTATATTGTGCGAGGCATTTTATTAAACTCTTAAGTGGCTTATAAGGATTCCATCAATGATTTTGAGTGAGTGCAGTATCTACGTCCCAGTATCGTACAATCGTTCTCGACAGCATGTACTTTTTTACCCCCCTGATAGCAGAACAAACATAATACCAAACTCTCCTGTCGGAAAGGCTGTAAAATTGTTCAATGGTTTGAATGTTCATGTTGATATTTTCAACATAACATACAATGATTTTATCGCCAGGATAGAGACTCCTTTGATTCCGTTTTCTTTTGATGATATCTTTTGAGTTTTTCTGTCATTTTTTGACTTGGCATTTTTTTTTTCATTCTTCCTGCTGAGATCGCCTTGGCCAAAGGCTGTTATGGTCCCAGTGTAGGGTGATATTTTAAAATAATAATCTATGTGCAAATGCTGATATAGAAAGGCAAAACAATGGATAATTCATGTGTTTGTAATATGTGCAATCCTTATATTTCACTGCTTAAACTAATTACCACTCGATCTTGTTAAAATAGTAAGATAAAACTTTGTTAAAATATAAAATTAAAATAGTATACAAACAATATTTGGTAAAAAAAATGTGTTGTGCAATTATTTTTATTTGTAATTTTTTTTTTTATATCTTTACTTGCATTTTCTTGTACCTGCTTTATTTTTTTGTTGCTTTGGTTTATTTGCACTGTTTTTTAAGAGAATATAAAATTCACACTAAATATAAAAAGAAAAAGACACAAAACAATTATACAATAAAATACAGGAGTAGAGCAAACAGTGTAACATTGATCAGACACCTACATAAAAATAAAGTATATAATATTCAAAAAAAATTTGGTCGAGGTTCTTTATAATAGAAATCGTAGTGGTAAAAAAATGACAAATATTAGATGTCAGTCAGGCAAAGTTCACAAATTAAGGTCAAATAGTTGAAAGGGCAATTGAATGACATAAAAAATAATTTACAATTAATAACATGAATATATCTAACTAGAAACATGGAACACCATACATACAACACCATACATATAACACCATACATACAACACCATACAGATGGTATTAAACAATAAACGGGTGTTGCCTCTTAAATTACAATATATTACAATTCTTTATACGGAACAAAAACACACCAGTAAAGAAATATTACTAAAAAATAATTTTCCTCCAAGTGTGGGTAAGTATATAATTTGTTTTAATTTTTATACTTTGTGAGAAGAATGAAAATACTTTAAAAAATATTTTAATTTTATCAAATGTTACAAAAACTTTTCATTTTTACAATCCATAAACATTTGCAAAGGATGGTTTCGTACCTCCTCCTTAAGTTAATATTTATATTGATTTACTTTGTCATATATTAGAGCTAAGTGAATGTCAGTATTACATTATATTGTCTATGTAATGTAGTCGCAAGTAATAATGTTCTCTATATTATTATCAACTGATAAGTAGGCTATTATCATTTGTATTAATCCTTATCTATTTTAGTGATGAATATAATAGATTTAAGTAGTAATAGAATAATAATAATAATAATACAACTTTACCCAATCAATATACATACAAAATCAGAGACAATTCATCACCAATATGGATACAATAATGTTGCAGCAGCCTCACTAGGTTGCCCTGTATGGAGGAGTGCTGCGTAAAAATAAAATAACATGCAATTAATAAAATATTTAAAATATCTAATACGAGTATAAAAATCCATAAATGAATTAAAAAATTAATAAATAAACAAATAAACATTAAATCAATTAATTAACAATGGAAAAATGCGCAACTCACAGCATGATTAAATTAACAAATGTGCCAATGAGTTATATATGAAGCAAAATGGATTAATGATTTTATTTAAGTATATGTAAGTTAATGTGTATGTTTGTATATTTGTGTGGGTGTTCATGTGTACAATGAAACCTCTATCTATCATTCCTCGAATAATTGTTTTCCCGTATTTGTCGTTATTTTTTGCAGTTCCGAATTAGTTCCATACAAAACACGTAAAAATATATCGCATTCATCGTTTTTCTATATGATTTTATCGCATTGACCGTTTAAATTACACAAAAAAATCGTATATATGTATAAAAACATTGGAGAGCGAGTGACAAATAAAGAACAGTTTGTTGATTCTGTCGGCTGTCTTTTATGATAGTACGTCAGTAGGTACAATAAAAAAGGAAATAACGATGAAAGATTACATACAGTATAAAGTATTATTTTGCTCTCCATGCAGCTTTCTTTTATATTTTGTTACTATATTTTATTATTTCAACAAATTGATTTATAACTTTTGAAAAATGTATCATTTTTATAAAACCTCTATACTCGTACATACCTACACAATAAACATTAAAATACATATTAATGTGATTTTTTCTATACTCCCGCATTCATTGTTTTCCCACATCCATAGTTTATTTCAATAGGTCCCTTGAAAAACGATAGATAGAGGTTTCACTGTATATATAAAATGTAAATGGCGTAACCCATATTTTTGGTTACATAAATAATACCTTAAATAAATAATAAATGCCTAAATCTTTATGAGCCACAATTTAACATAATTGTATACCTACAGTAATTGGGACACATCGGGACTTGGGCATTTTGTCCCAATTAAGTGGCTGTCCCAAATAAGTGAAGTTCACATTTTTTTTCATTTTATTTGGTTTTGGCAATTAAGGCCAGTATTACACACATAAAATTAAAAAATGCATATTTTTTTCAATAATTTTATTTTATAAACTCTTGGAAACTGTAATTTACATATAGGTTTTTAAGTTTTATTTTTTTTTTTTTATTTATTGGTATCAATTAAAGTCATAAAACAAACATGGTCCTGTTAAGTCATAAGTTGACTTGTCAACAGGTTCTTAATATAAAACAATTATTAATAGGTAATATAAATTATAATATAAATTGCAAATATGTAATATAAACTTTTTAGAAAATAAATAAATTACTAATTAAAATAATAAATGGGTAGGTACATACAATTTCGAAATAATAAAACAAGTGTTTTATTCTACTAATGGTTTATTATGTGAGAGAGACGTCTTTCGTCTTATGAGGACATTGTCAATTGACAATGTCCTCATAAGACGAAAGACGTCTCTCTCACATAATAAACCATTAGTAGAATAAAACACTTGTTTTATTATTTCGATATGGAATTCTACTACCTAAACACAGACACAGTGAATACATACAATTTAATTCAATGTAAAAATGAGAATTCTTTGTACATAGTTTTTCTTGAGAATATGTGTAACATAATAATGTGCTGTGATCTTAAATTTACTGTCCCAATTAAACATAAATTTACCATTGGTTTCTGGGTTTGGTTTCTATTCTTTGAGATTTGTCCCAAATAAGTGGCTGTCCCGATTAAGCGATGTCCCAATGAAGTGGAATCGACGGGTTATCAATAATAAGTAATACAGATACCAAAAGTGAAAAAAAGTTTTGTATTAATGAATAAAATATATACCTATTTATTAATAAAAATAAATATATTTATTTACAATACAATTCTTTTCAATAAACAATAAAAAAATAACCATTACAATATTCTCCCTCCCTAGTAGAGATATCTCGTGTATAGGGAGGGAGTATATACCAATTAAAATACACTAATTAATTATTATATACTTATACATATTTCACACAATACACCTTATAACTATACTTAATTATATTGTCCTACCATCCATAATTCACAAAAACTCACCCAATACATACCACATTCTAACCCAAACCATACCATCCAACTCACACACACACACACACACATCCCACCACTTACACTCTTCACCACTCTCCGAACAGACAAAATAATATACCAAAGATACACAAGACATGCAAAATTTCACTTCTTATAAACCTTTTCCCCCATTCAGTATCACATCACTATCAATCCCATAAATATATATATATAAATAAAATACTATAATAATTATCATAAATTAAACAAGTTATACATGAGCAAAGTTACATTCAATGATAAAACCATAGTTAAAACTTGCATATAAAAAAACTGTGACTCTTGGTGGGGATTAAGGAAGAAGGGGGGGGGGACTGCATAATGGAAAAGAGCTCTTTATCGGGCATCAACAAGTTACATACTGTTTAAGATATCACCTAAAAACTAATTTATTTTTCAAAGAAGAAAATGATAAGCTGTTGTGAATAGTAGGAGAAAGCTGGTTACAAAATCTAGCACCGTGAAACCTATTGTTCTCTGACCTGAGTGGAAGCCCATACACTGCTGGAAATTGGAATCTCCCCCTAAGATATTATCCTGGATAGTGAAGATCTGATAGTTACTTAAACAGGAAACAGAGGATGTGTATATCTCTTCTTTGGCTAATGAGTTTCCAATTCAACTAGCGCCTGAAAGTTAATATGTTATCATATTTACGCAAATTGAAAAGGTGTCTGTCTGTTCCCATGAGTTTCCTGCAGTACTTGAAAATTTCAGACGCCATTTGATTAAGAATTCCGCTTTAAGGAGCGGTATGTTTAGCTTCCACCTGCTAGATATTATTTTATTATGTGGATTGAAAGACTTAAAACAAACGACGACCAGTCTAGTTTTTGAAGAGACCTGCCTAAACTGAAAAAATTGTATAAAGAGTCTTTTGAAAGCTCAACACTTACCTTTGATGTAATAACTTCAAACACATTATTTGTTCCTAAGTTTTCACCATCGTCCTCTATCAAACCGTGAAACAATAATGCTGATCTTCTATTTGTGATTTCCAGTGCATCCGTTTGATCCTCCAGGTCCTGATTTTCTTTTTTTTTAAGAGTAGCCAGTGAATCATCTGTCATCATTCTATAGGTCAAAAACTCCCACACCAGTTGGCTTTGTTTGTCGTCATCACAGTTAGATTGCATGTCATCCAGTCTTATGTTGAAAGCCTCCATCACTCTTTCAAAATTCTTTTTTCACCATCTGTTCTATTTCGAATTTAATTATGAATTTGTCTATGTGAGTCGTGTGGGTGCGAGCGGCGCTGTCTCCTTTTGGGAACAATTGAACATGCAAGATACTTCTTAATATTTGGTTTTAATGTCTTGTTAAATGCTCTACTTTCTAAATGTTAGCATATTGCTTTCTCTTTGCTTTAGTTATTTTCAGACTTTTTTTCGCTTAACATTGCCAATATTTCAAATACGTTTGCCCAACATAATTTTTTCTTGTAGAGAGATAGTGCTGTTTGCATTTGTACGGCTCATATGTAAATTTTTATCTCTGATTATGAATCTTTTGATGTGTTCTTTTTTTTTAATGTATAAAAAAAGCTTATTATTAATAGCTGTTAACAAATGAATAAATAAATAAATAAATGAACAATTTGAACGTGACAAAAATGATCAAGCTGCCTTGAAGAAATTATATTCTCCACCATTGATAAACAAATATTCTACTATATACGGATGTTCATTCTCAGAAGCTAAATCTAATGCAGTACGATTATCATTAGTTTTTTCATTTATAATACCTTCACCCCCATTTTGAACAAGATACTCTGCTATATCCTTATGTCCCTCCAGAGCAGCTACATGTAATGCAGTCCAACCATTTTTAGATCCTTCTTTTATAATATCTAGACCCCCTTTTTCAACCAGATACTCTACTAAATCCTTATGTTCGAACATAACAGCTACATGTAATGCAGTCAAACCACCTTCACTTGTTGCTTTTATAATATCTACATGCCCTTTTTCAACCAAACACTCTATTACATCCTTATGTCCCTTCTGGGCAGCTAAATGTATTGCAGTCCAACCATCATTATTTTTTTCATTTATAATACCCTCACCCCCATTTTGGATAAGTATCTCTACTACATCCTTATGTCCATTATGGGCAGCTATATGTATTGCAGTCCAACCATTATTATTTCTTTCCTTTATAATATCTTTACCTCCAATTAGAACCAGATACTCTACTGCATACTTATGTCCATTATGAGCAGCTACATGTAATGCAGTACAACCATCATTATTTTTTTCTTTTACAATACCTATATCCCCATTTTCAACAAGATACTCTACTACATCCTTATGTCCATTCTGGGCAGCTATATGTAATGCAGTACAACCATTATTATTTCTTTCCTTTATAATATCTTTACCTCCAATTAGAACCAGATACTCTACTGCATACTTATGTCCATACTCAGCAGCTATATGTAATGTAGTACAACCTCTGTTATTTTTTTCATTTACAATACCTTCATCCACATTTTGAAATAGATATTCTAATACATCCTTATGTCCATTCTGGGCAGCTATATGTAATGCAGTACAACCATTATTATTTCTTTCCTTTATAATATCTTTACCTCCAATTAGAACCAGATACTCTACTATATCCTTATGTCCTTTCTCAGCAGCTAAATGTAATGCAGTACGATTATCATTAGTTTTTTCATTTATAATACCTTCACCCCCATTTTGAACAAGATACTCTGCTATATCCTTATGTCCCTCCAGAGCAGCTACATGTAATGCAGTCCAACCATTTTTAGATCCTTCTTTTATAATATCTAGACCCCCTTTTTCAACCAGATACTCTACTAAATCCTTATGTTCACACATAACAGCTACATGTAATGCAGTCAAACCACCTTCACTTGTTGTTTTTATAATATCTACACACCCTTTTTCAACCAAACACTCTACTACATCCTTATGTCCCTTCTGGGCAGCCAAATGTATTGCAGTCCAGCCATTATTATCTGTTTTATTTATAATTTGGGTAGATGTCGCCACAATACCTTCATCCACATATTGAAATAGATATTCTAATACATTCTTATGTCCATTCTGGGCAGCTATATGTAATGCAGTACAACCATTATTATTTCTTTCCTTTATAATATCTTTACCTCCAATTAGAACCAGATACTCTACTACATCCTTATGTCCATTATGAGCAGCTACATGTAATGCAGTACAACCATCATTATTTTTTTCTTTTACAATACCTATATCCCCATTTTCAACAAGATACTCTACTACATCCTTATGTCCATTCTGGGCAGCAAAATGTAATGCAGTCCAACGATCATTATTTTTTTCATTTATAATACCTTCACCCCCATTTTGAACCAGACACTCTACTACATCCATACACTCATTGAAAGCAGCATAATGTAATGCAGTATAACCTTCATTATCTTTTTTATTTATAATATCTTTACCTCCAATTAGAACCAGATACTCTACTGCATACTTATGTCCATTATGAGCAGCTACATGTAATGCAGTACAACCATCATTATTTTTTTCTTTTACAATACCTATATCCCCATTTTCAACAAGATACTCTACTACATCCTTATGTCCATTCTGGGCAGCTATATGTAATGCAGTACAACCATTATTATTTCTTTCCTTTATAATATCTTTACCTCCAATTAGAACCAGATACTCTACTGCATACTTATGTCCATTATGAGCAGCTACATGTAATGCAGTACAACCATCATTATTTTTTTCTTTTACAATACCTATATCCCCATTTTCAACAAGATACTCTACTACATCCTTATGTCCATTCTGGGCAGCTATATGTAATGCAGTACAACCATTATTATTTCTTTCCTTTATAATACCTTCACCCCCATTTTGAACCAGACACTCTACTACATCCTTACACCCATTGAAAGCAGCATAATGTAATGCAGTATAACCTTCATTATCTTTTTTATTTATAATATCTTTACCCCCCATTTTCACCAGACACTCTACTACATCATTTTGCCCATTCAGAGCAGCTAAATGTAATGCAGTAGTTTTAGAATCAACTTTTTCATTTATAATACTTTTACCCATTTTGTTAGACAGATATTTTACTATATCCTTATGTCGATACATAACAGCTACATGTAATGCAGTCCAACCGTCTATGGTTTTTTCATTTATAATACGATCACCTCCAATAAAATCTAGATACTCTACTACATCCTTATGACCATTCCGAGCAGCTATATATAATGCAGTACAACCAGCATCTGTTTTTGCATCTATAATACCTTCATCCCCATTTTCAATCAGATACTCTACTAGATTCTTATGACCATTCAGAGCAGCTATAAGTAATGCAGTCCAATCAGATTTACCTTTTTCACTTATAATACTTTTACCCCCTATGTTAACCAGATATTTGATTATATCCATTTGTCGATACGAAGCAGCTATGTGTAATGCAGTCCAACCGTCATTAGTTTTTTCATTTATAATAACTTCACCCCCATTTTGAACCAGTTTTTCTACTTCATCTTTTTGTCCATTCTTAGCAGCTATATGTAATGCAGGCCAATCATCCATATCTACTTCATTTATAATATTTAATTTTAACACCTCAAGTGAGCTCCTATTTTTATTTGTTAATTTAACATTGTTTTGAAAATATGCAGCTGATACACTTCCATGATATGCATTATTTTCCATCATTATAATATATTCTAAATATCTAGTTATATACATATGTCCCTGTTTGTCTGCCAATTGTGATGCTGTGTATCCTTTATAATCTCTTTCATTTATTATATTTTCAGCTCCGTTATTAACCAAATACCTAACTGCGTTTATATCGCCACTCTTGGCAGCCATGTGTAGTACAGTCTGCCCATAATTATCTTTTATAAGAATACCATCATTGTCTCTTTCACAGATTAGTTTAATGATATAAGCGTTACCTCTACTAGCAGCATTCATTAATGGAGTGCGTCCTTTTTTATTAGGACAACTTAAATACTTTGTTTTCTTTATGATCTCTCTTACAAAATATATGTCACTCACGTGATGCAGTAGAGTATTTCCATTCATATCTTTACAGTTAACTAAAGACTCTATTATATTATCGTTTAACATGGGCTGAAGGAATCTGTATGTTGATACAATGGTATTTTTTCTATACAATTCAAATATGTTTCTTATTAATTTCAAGCGTTTTAGAATGTCTTTATCATCAGCAACATCCTCAGGTGTACATCCCAATGAATTAGTTTTATTATACACTGCGCCTCTGCTCAATACGAAGTTTAGAATTTCCACATTTCCCCTATGAGCAGCATAATGAACCAAAGTATTTCCTTTCTCATCGCAAGCTCCCACTGCAGCCAGTGCAACATCATCTTCCAGACTATTAAGGGTTGACATGATTGTACAGCTATTATTGCCATCATTACTTTGTATACAATTGAATATATCTTCTATCTTTCTGATTACATTTAGTTGTGAACTGCATACATCAGCTGGTGTCTCGTTATTTTTATCTCGACAGTTGAACACTGCCCCATGCGCGAGCAGCTTACATATAATCTCCTTATCTCCCTTAATAGCAGCGTAGTGCAGAGGAGTTTGTAAATGATCATCAGACACTTCTGTACAGGCACCCTTCCTCAACAGAGATTCTACTATTTGGGAGTTCTTAAGAAACACAGCCCAGTGTAGAGCTGTTCTTCCATCTGCGTCTCTTACATCAATGTACTTATAGGATATTAGCTTTATATTAAATTCTTCATGTTTTGTTTCTTTGATTATTTCAAAAAAATCTGAAATATTATTAAATCGTTTGATAATATTATTGGCGTTTGATGTACTGCAGCATTCTGCTGGTGTTTTTCCTTTTTCATTGAGAATATTATACTTTGCAGATTGTTTTAACAATATACTTATATTTTTACAGTCACCGAGGCGTGCTGCGATATGTAAGGCAGTGTCCCCGGCATCATCTTGTGTAGATATTATATTCAGTGGCTTGCATCTTCTAACATCATTACATATGTTCAGTATCGAAGACAAAGCATTAGTTTCATCAATTTGAGTAGAATAATTGTCTTCATCCTCATCATCCGAACTACTGTCATCATCTCTCTTACATCCCGAGTGAGCAGCCATGTGTATTAATGTTATTATGTTATAGTTCTCTATATTCCAGATAACAGAGTTGTTTGATAGCACACCACTACAGTATGGTAATGGAATAAGGTGTTTGTATGAAGATTTACAATGAGCACCATTTAGAAGTAACACGAGAGAAATATCCGATGGCTTCTTCAAACATTCTAGGGGTGTTTTACGGTCATTGTCCACTGCATTCACATTTGCTCCCAAAGATATAAGATGTCTGACAAGCACTTCACTGTTCACTTTAACAGCTTTGTGTAAGAGAGTTTCTCCATTGGAATCTTTTATATTTACAGACTCGCGGGATGCTCCACAAATCTCTTTTAAATACCTGTAATAGGAATCATTAGAAGTGTCAGATCCTAATCTTGCTTCATTTTTCATTACTAAATACTGGACGCATGAGAAACTCTCATCTAAAAGATAAGTACCACATCTCTCACTGTTAAGTGCATAGTCTAAGACTCTCTTCCCCTGAGAATCACAAAGATTAACGTCACCTCCTCTGCTCACAAGATAGTTCATAATATCCATCCTGCTACTCTGAGCTGCACAGTGAAGTACTGTCATCTCTTCACTGTTCCTGTAACTTAAATCAGTTCCATGTTCATCCAAGTATTTAACTACAGCCAACCTCCCGGACTGAGCAGCGTACATGAGAGCAGCCTTACCATCAGCTACTTTATTTCTGTGTTCTGTACAAATATATTTCACAATATCCATACAGGATCTATCCGTTGCTAGCTTCAGACAACTCACTACATCATCTGGTGTTATATTGTTATTCTTTACTTTAAGTATATATTTAAACGTTTCTAAGCGATCACATTCAGCTGCTTTCTTCAGACTTTCTTGTAGATAATTAGTATTCGCATTTTGTCGTCTTGAGTTATTTTCGTATAAAAATTTAAAAACTCTTAAACAGTCCTCATCGTTCAAAAGAATATCTCCTAATAAGTGTTCATATATACTTACATTTATGTTTTCCAGTATATAAGGCTGTGAATTTTGTATCGCCTTTTCTTTAATTAGATAATTAACATTTATGAATAATCTATGTTTAAAACATATATTAATGTAATCTACTATTAATGGATTTATATTTAAATTATGAAACATATTTCCAAGATGTTGCAACAGAAGTAATGGGAATATTGAATGGGAACACTCTACATCATCGATTACATCTTGCAATATGTATTGAATTAATCTAATCTGTATAGATTTTTTGAGTACATTACAGTTAGCTCCATAGTATAACAATTCAGTGCATATATTCCAATACTTATTTCTTTCTGCATAGTACAGAGGGGTGTTTCCATATAAATCTTCTGAATTTATCATCTTTAGCATCTTACTTTCAGTGTTACATTCATTTCCAAATATATTTATTATTTTCTTCCTTATTACTTTTTTATTTGTAAATATGTTGCTTTCTACATTTATGTCCATATACGACTCAATCAATATTTTAATATCTTCCCATTCAAAATATCTCATCCATATCATCCAATGTAAAGGTGTCCTACCCAAAATATCACTAATAGTTCCATCCCAGCCAGCAAGTATCAGATCATTAATTAAATCTGTGTTTCCATATTGTACAGCCATGTGCAAGGCCGATCTACCCAGTGCATCTTGTACATCTCTTGGTTCCTCATATGACAACTTATAAAATGACTGTAAATCCTTATTTAATATTGCCTTGTGTAATGGAAGTTCAGCAACCAGCATACAATTCATAAACATTTCCAACATTTTATTTTCTCCTCTGATTTCCTCTGAGTATAATTCAGATTTAACAACATCCAATGCCAACTTGTACTCATTGCTCTCTTTCTTTTGTAAATAATCCACTATTAATCGTGCTGTGTAATGCTCATAGAACGTTCGATGAGGAAAATATAGCTTGTCAAGGGAACCTTTAGCCTGCAACAAACCTAACAGTAAATAATCTTCTCGATTCTCTGTTATGTCCTCTTCAATATCACTTCGAAGGCGATCGCGATACTCAGGAAATAAATATATGAAGGCGAACTCACTGAGAATGTTTTGTTTTTGTTTCTCCATTTGTTTGCGTTGTTGTTCGGTTAACTTATTACACTTATCCTTAAAATATATTTTATATTTATTTTCAATGAAACTATCATATAACATATTTACATCAAATTTTTTCTTATATAATTCCTCAATTTTACAATCTTTAATGTACGCAAAGGAAACTTCTGATATCATTCTTAGGTACAAAGGTATTCCTATAAACTCAGCAGTGTCTCCCAATACACCAGACATTTTCGTTAGGAAATTTTCAGCAGTCTTGTACTCAACATTTTCATTTAAATAATTTTTCCAGTAATTAACTAAGAATTTACACTGATCATCTAATGATATTTCTTTGAGTTTCATAGAGAGAAATGAGTATTGGTCTTCAAGCGAAGATGTATAATGTTGTCGAGTTGCGAGATATACGGTACTAGTTGTATCTTTCACTAAGATTTTAAGTAACTCTTTAGCCTTCTCCAGTAGCTCTTTCGGAACTTCATCTAGGCCGTCCAGGATGAACAACAATATGTTGTCATTTGAAGAAATATCTTTTCTTAGATAATATCGTAACAATGATTTTGCAACAACAGAAGTGTTTGTGTTTAGAAATTCAATATTAGTCAAGAACTCTGTTATATTATCACTATCGAAACTATCCAAAGCTTTTCTCACCAACCCTTCCCTAAAGTTTATTCTGATAATCCATTTGGATTCCTTCATTAGTTGAGATATGTAAGTCAGATATGTGGATTTGCCCATCCCAGGATCGTCTGATATGATTACTAATGATGGAGATCCTGATGAAGTCAAGTCTATAGCCTGATCAGCCCACTCACTTTCCCTCAATAGTTCCATGGATCCGTGTGATTGTATCCACCTCAGATCTTCATCATCGCACCATTCCAGCAAGTGAACTGTATTGTTTTCTTCACATAGATTCTTATACTCTCGCTTTCCTTCATTTCCTGGGTACATTTTAATATTTTGCATACATATTTCTATTTTAGTAGGATCATCATTATCTTTTAGTTTATTTTTGAAAGTTTTATTATTAGTAAAATTTTTCACCACAATACTAACTTTCTTACCACTACTGAGTATTTCAGCCATCTTCTCTGTGTTCACTTTTATTATTTTACTCTTCTGAATAAGTTCTCTCTGTATGTAGTATGTTGGATTAAATACCGCAAGTACAATCAGAGACTGGTCTTTTATTTCAATCCAGAATATCTTCTGAAAATTTGCGTTATTCCTTTGAAAATTATCGCAAAAATCTTCAAATACTCTTTGTTTTTTATTTTTAATATCGAAGAAAACTATCTTCTTGTCTTTTTTATATTTTTTAAATGAGGCCTCATCTAGTTGACATAACCTCTGTATTTCATCTTCCATATGACGACTAACGGCAAACGCACACCCACTATCTTCTGATAAGATTTTTTTGAAACGTTCCACATTAAGTTCATAATTACATTGCATGTGTGCTGCATCTAATTGAGATGTATTTTGTGGTTCTTCCGCTATTATGATTTTTTTATTTTTTGCAATAGACTGCGCTAACTCACTGAACATATCGTTGTTATCTATTTTGCATTCCTTGAAAGTTTTCCACGACTGTCCTAATATATTTATTAAAGATTTTTCTACTCCATTAAATCTAAGCGTTTTTCGAGTAAAAATCTCAGATTCGTCTGATATATCATTTGCCAATATTTCTCCAGTAATACCATAATGTACATTTACATCTTTAAAAGTATCACTTAAATCATCACATGAAATGAAAACCAGTTTGATATTTGTAAGATCTTTGATGATTTCACCGAAATTAGTTTCTTTTATCCACAGGTTCATATCACAATTACTATTATAGTCGTTGCTAGTGTTACAGTTACTACAATGGAACACTACTATTGATGAAGAGGACTTACTAGACTCATCCTTCAAAGGCACAATCTCTCTCACTCCATTCACAATGTCTTGCAGAGACATTGTCTCCATCACTTCCTTCACATTGACAGTAAACGGGAAAGTATTACCACCCTCCACGTGGAAAGCTTCAATGAATTTCTTAATCACTATGCAGGAGGACTTTCCATTTATATTAATTGATATAACAGTTTCAGCTACATCTTTTATTTGTATTTTTAACTTATTGATGGAGTCCTCAGTGAAACGTATGGAGGAATATGTCTTGTTTAGCTCATTTCTCTGGTCTATGGATTTTTGATCCAAACGAGCCTTCATTAATAAATTCATGCAATCTGCTTTACTGAAAAAATACCCTTCTTTGTCATTAAACCACTTGTTCATTTTATTATATTTAAAATTGTATACGCCATCAATATTGCAGCCTTTAAAATAAGAATGTTCACTTAGGATTTCTTTTGCTATAATAATCATAGCACTGTCATTTGGTTGATTCGTGGCCAAAATAAATAAATCACAAAAATCTTGTAGAAGCTTTTCAAAGTCTGAGATTTTACTTCCTATTTTCTCTAATTCCGAGATGACATGTTCTCTGAATTTTGCATGTATTGAGTTTGTGACTTTGAACTCTCCTTCACCCGTGACAAAATCATTATTCAATCCTGTAATGCGGCTTTCATCATCGGACTGCAACACATCTTCACATAATTTATCAAAGCTTTTTGGTTTCTTGTTTTTGGAACAATATTCATAAGCAATGCCTATTAAACATAACTCTAAGCATTTATTATTGTTAAGTTTGTGGAATCCTGATGGATGTATGCGCGTTAGGAAAGAAGGTATATCACTGGGTTTCGTAAGATAATCTTTCTCGAAGGATTCCTCAACGGGGGTATTGGTGTAGAGCACTAAAAGTAACTTAAAATTATCACTATTTGTAGGCATATGAGTTTTAATTTTTGTATAATAAGACTTAATATATTTCCAAATGTTGAAACTTTTATCAGTTGTTAACATCTCTTTGTTTATAACCGCATCTTTTGCTATCTTATGTTTAAGTTGAATCATTGTTACATATTTCTTATTTTCAACTTGTTGCACAATATTAACATCATCAAATTTTCCTGCGATATTTTCATGAAGTTCTACAATTAACTTTACATCACTATAAGTTTCATCAGAAGCTAAATCCGGCAACAGAGCGAGTGATAAGTTAATTGGATATGACCCACCTTCATTGTTATACTTATTTTTGGGATATTCCTGTGATGTATTGTCTATTGTAGTGGAATCCATTGTATTGACCTGCACAGACTCAGCTTCTGAAATCAATAACAGTAAAGCCAACAGGTTAGTCAAGTACCTACAATATTGAAAAATATATATAAAAAGTATCTTATGTTAAAAAAAAAACATAATTATTTATATAAAATTTTGCTGTCCATCTGACGTTGAAAAACCATTCATTTGCTTTTATAATCTCCTAAATCCTACTGTCTATATTCCTTCTTATTCTATTCATATATATATATATATGATGTATTTTTCGATAGGTATGAACCAAATCACAATCTATGCATCACTTGCAGGGTAGAGAAGAGAGTATTAGGTGTTCCGATGCTTACGAATCGGCTTTGGCTGGCTTAAGCGCTTTACACCATGGCAACGTTCACCAATTCCACCTTTTTCTCCCTTATGCTTCTCTCATATCAATCTTTTCAGAGCGGGTGACTGCATTCATCGCTGAAAAGCGACTTCATCCAACCAACCGCACCTACTGGGATTCGAACCCATCACCTCCGTATTACGAGTCAAGTACTCGAACCATTAGGCTACAGGGGTGTGTGGGTAACCTGAGATTATTGTAATTATTAGCTGCAAATTTACATCTACCGCGACTCCATCGCCACCTATCGATATTGTTTGCAACTGCTAAGCCATTGGTTCGTCACTAGGACCCGACCTTTTGAACTTTGAACCTGCTATCCAACATTAATTGTCGTTGTTGCTTTTTACCAGAGAGTATTATGCGAAGTGATTTTTTTTTTTATTCGTATAACATGGAATTTTTACACCTACGAAAGTGTTGATATGATGTATTTTTCGATAGGTATGAACCAAATCACAATCTATGCATCACTTGCAGGGTAGAGAAGAGAGTATTAGGTGTTCCGATGCTTACGAATCGGCTTTGGCTGGCTTAAGCGCTTTACACCATGGCAACGTTCACCAATTC